>JASXSY010001866.1:0-59013 GCA_034509805.1 Sipha maydis | reverse complement strand
CTTATTATGGAGTTATACTTTTAGTTAAATTATTTAAAAGTTGATTTGACCATTATCAAATATTATTAAAATATACAGTAATTTTAAATTTTTATTAGTTTTTAATTTTCAAGATCAATTTTTAAAATCTTTTGAATAAATATACTTGTTTTTATTTATCTAGGTGACTTACATTTAATAACTTAAATGTTCATCTAAGATAATTCATCAGATAAATAATTTTGTTTATTATATAGATAAGATAAAATATAATTAGTTATTATCTATATCATGTATCTAGATAATGCTTAATACTGTCAATTTTATAACTGATAAAACTTTAATTCGATTTTAATATAAGAGAGAGGGCTGTGAAATAATTGATTTTATTTCTACATATTTTGAGTCATGACATTAAAAAGTTTGATAAATACAAATCTACACAAATAGCCTCAATTAGTTCGTTCCAACGGTCTTAAATACAATTATTCACCAGTAGTTCACCGTGATCGTATCATGACACGACCGTGATCGCTTGAGGTTTATTGCTGTATGCGATAAGACAATATTATTTTGATGTTTGGTAATTGTACTAAACGGCAAGTAATCCATGGGAAGTTTAGGTTAGGTTAAGCGAATGACGATTACCGAATATTCGTGCGTGTAATCAGTCAGGAGGAATGCGGTGACTATCTACGAAAAGCGATTATTAGTCAAATACACGAATTGTGAGAGTACATTTTAATAATATTCAGTGGTCGGGAGCTACGCGCTAATTGTAACTCATTATTTGTACCGATCAACGTAACGTTACTAAAAACAGACCAGTAGCGTAGCGAAAGTCGTCGATATTCGATAGCAATTACTGAATGGCGAACATTATATGGTCAATGTTATTTATTTTCACAATAGGAGAAATGCACAGAAATAAGTATTATGTTCTTCATTGATTTCAAAGAAATAAATATTTTTATGTTTCAACGTATATTTTATTGAAATACTTGTAAATATTTACTTTTTTTTTATAATAATCACACGGTTTTTATTTTATTTTTTATTTATTTAAATTTTGAGTAACTTGTGACGTCTCGATTTAGAGAGACAAGAGTAGTGGCCAAGGTACTGACTAGAGTACGCCAGATGTTTCATTAAAATAACATTGTGAAGGAAATGTAAAACAATATTGACAATAATAGTAATAATAATAATAATAAATTTTAAATTAAAATAATGCCGATAATGTGGGAACGAAGTATTTCATTAATATTAAGTTGGGTACTGAGAAATCCATGTGGCGTAAAACTCTTTCATTCAAAATAAAAAAGAATTAATACACAAGTATAATATAAATCACTACTTCTAAAGAAAATACGACAATCTCATTTGAGAGAGTCGATGAGGTTCGTATACCGCGGCGATCAATATCAACAGTAATTAAACGGCAATTCGTTTAGACTATCTATTACATTTAATACTTAGAAAATTACCGGCCTTACAAAAATGATAATAATTACTATGATAATTTTACGTTACCTTGTCGTCCATAACCTGTACCAGTTCATCATTCCCTCGATGACACTCGGAAACGTTTTAAAGTTACACAATATAATTTTTTTTTCCTACATCAGGAATCTATAGAAAAAATATGTTCTATGTTCATACCTAGAAAGTGTGTCGAACGAGGGAAAATAACGAAGTGAAAGAATGGTATGTGGTATATTTTGAATAGACACCTGGTATAGAATAATAATTAATTGTGGAGAAGAAGATATTTGCAACCTCATTATGTTCCAACTATGTAACCAGTTTTCCCGTAACCGGTATCAATAATTTATATTTATTATCAGATAATTATTATCAATTTTCACTTTTCATTAACATAATTTTTTAGTTTTTACCAAAACGTAGATTTTAGTTATGGATTATGTACGAGTTTCACAACTTAACATCCTCAAATTGGAAATCGTTCGAGAACTTAAAGAAATAATTTATCGAGCAACACAATTATTTTTAAGGTAAGCATACAAATGTGTATTAAAAAATAAAACAAAAATATTTCAAATAAAATTTTTTTAATGTTAATAATTTTAGTTGTAGATCCCTAAAGTGTTGGATTAAAACCACTCTCCCGGCATTAATATGAACTTTTATTTTGAAATATTTTGTATAATAACTAACATTTGTAATATGGTAGTCTTAATAAAGAATACTTGTAATATTTTTTTTTTATTAGTTATTTTGGTAAATACAAAAGTTTATTGCACATTTTAAGTGCAACTTTGGAAATTTATACAGTAATAAATGCAATGTTTAAGTGCAATTTTGGTTATTTTTAAAACAATATTGCAATCAGTTTAAGGATACTTCAACCGATACTTTAAAAAAAATAAACAATAATCAATAATGAATATCAAATACTATAGATTATTGGCAGGACTATCGTTGTAATCACATTGCAATAAAATATAAACTGTAATATTATTTAAAATTCAAAATTGTAATACAATTGATAACAATTACTCTATGGCAATCACTAATCAATAAATTATTCTAATTAATTACTTTTTCTTTTTTCTAGTCACACTACTGGTTGGTAGTTGTTTTAAACAATGTTTAAGCTTTTCTAAGTAAAATTTGAGTTATTGGGTATCGGTTTTATTAAACATAATTAGTGGTATCGGCTCATGTTATTTTGCAAAAAATGCTGTTTTAATATTTACATAATATTATCAGGTATCAGTTATATATCGGAAACATATATCGGAGTATTGGAAATCGGTAACAAGTGGTATTGGCCCATCCCTAATAATAACATTATACATTATAATAATAATAACTAATAATATTTTAATAACTTTACTATACTATACTATTCAAGTATAATATTATTAAGGTGGAATCACACGGCGCGTTGCGCGTCGCGTGGACCGTGGAGTGTTATAGTGTGGTACAGTTGACGCGTCGGATTGGTATTGCGCGGCAAGGTTTGTATGAACGCCACGCGGCACGTGGCTTCCCGACAATTGTCGGTCTTTGTGTCATGCGCCAAAGGAAAATTGGCGCGGCGCGTCTTATCAATCAAACGGCGCGTCGGTATTAATTGTTATCAATTAAATGTACCTATCACAATGGATAAGAATTGATGATTCCAGAACGAGACGCGCCTAGGAGAAACTTGTTGAACCACGACGTTCCGTCTGATCACACAGGCGCGCCAAGTTGTCGCGCGGAACTTTGCGAGGGTTGTTGCGCGGTATACAGTGTGATCACGATTTATGGTAACACTAAATATCTCAGGTGCATGACCTTGTATTAAACTGGCGTTTTCGGGAGGTGATAGGGAGTACCTAAATACATATTTTTGGATAAATTTCAAATTATTAACACTTTTGGTGTGCGCATGCGCAATACAACTTACATTTTTTTAAATGGGAACACTATTTTTTTTCTACATATTCGGATAGATTATTTTTTTTTTAAACATTTTTTGTATAAAAAGTTTTTTCCTATTTACAAAACTGACCGAGTTAGAGTAAGTCAAAATTTTGATTTATGCATAATTCGTATTTAATGAAATTTTTATTTATAACCACTGGAAATAATAAAATAAGTGCCAAATAAATGTTTAATTTACTTTATCTGTTTACAAATAATAATTTAATAATACTGTTGGTCAATATCTAGAGTATGTGATAATATTTGTTTAATAAACTCCTATAATACGATCAGGGGTGGATTTAACAATTTTCCGCCCCTATGCTAAATTAAATTTGCCGCCCCTATCTAAAAAAAACTTACTACCTCTTTAATAAAATATCCTCAAATAAATTAATTTTTTCAATATCTACCTAATTTGCAATTTTTGCTTATTATAGTTTTACGAGACATTTCTTAAACAATAAGATAAGCTATAATACAATACTATCGTCGTTGTCGTAGACGAGTTCCTGGGAAAATATAAATATTATTTTGCTAAAAATAAACAAATACAAAATCCACAATTTCAAGATTTTGAAGTGATAAATACAATTTAAAAATTATGTACCTAATTTTACAAAATCAAAATAAATTTTCAACATAATTTTGCCGCCTTCCAAAATTTGCCGCCCTATGCGGCCGCATAGTTCGAAGTGCCTTAAATCCGCCCCTGAATACGATTACAATTTTAACTATTTTTGTAGGGGAATTTTATTTTATTTTACAATAGCTCAAATAACGATAAGATAATCAGATAATGTAACTATTAAGGTATTTAGTTTGATGAAAAATATAATTTTACTTTTATTCTGTAGCTAGACCTGTACTAAAGTGTGAGCGTTACCTGTGTATGTTTAGTTATTAAGTACTATTATAAATTATACGTTTTTAAATATGAATAACGCTGAAAAAGTTGAGTTGGTTTTAATTTATGGTGAATGTCAGCGTAATGTACGCCTAGCCGCTGTGACATATGCCGAACGATACCCAGAAAGATACCATCCACCATTTAATTATGTTTTACGACTTTTACAAGGGTTAAATCAGGAAGGAAGATTTCCTGGCAGACAAATGAACCAACAAATACGTAGAGCAAATATGTTTGATGACGATACAGAATTACAGGTACTAGCATACATAAGAACTAATCCACGTTCGTCAATTAGGCATGTTGCTCGCGAAATTGAAGTTTCATATGGTTATGTCCAAAAAATTCTAAAAAAACACAAAATGCACCCATATAAAATAGATTTTGTCCAACATTTGCGTGCAGGAGATTCTATTCGTAGATTGGAATTTATAGCTTGGTTCAATATTAAATTATATGATAATCCTATGATTGTTAATCATATTTTTTGGAGTGATGAATCAAAATTCACTAACAATGGCATTATGAATAAACAAAATCATCGATACTGGGATGACACAAACCCACACTGGTCACGTGAAACTAATTTTCAAACGGTCTGGGGAATTAATGTATGGTGTGGGTTAGTTGGTGGAAAGCTAATAGGACCGTACTTTTATGAAGGTACACTTAATGGCAGATGATACCTTAATTTTTTAACCAATGAACTACCAAGAATGTTGGATGATGTTTCATTAGACATACGAGAACGTATGTTTTTCCAGCAAGATGGAGCACCAGCCCAAAATGCAATTATTGTTAGACGACATTTAGATCAAATATTTCCGAGTCGCTGGATTGGTACTTTTGGCGTCATTCCTTGGCCTGCACGATCCCCAGATTTAACGCCATTGGATTTCTTTTTATGGGGTTATTTGAAGACTGTGGTTTATGCAGATCCACCTATCAATCTTCAAGACTTAAAAAACAAAATACAAGCAGCATGTGATATTTTAAGTGAAGAACAAATCAAGGCGGCAACTTCGACTGAATTTTTGAGGCGACTTGAATCATGTTTAGAACATAATGGCGAAAATTTTGAACAATTCATAAGATAAATGTATTTAATACATTTTATTTTTTATTTAATATTAATATTAGGTACTATTAAATTGTAATCGTATTATAAAAGTTTACTAAACATAATATTGTATAAATAAATTATTATTTGTAAACAGATAAAGTAATTAAACATTTATTTGGCACTTATTTTATTATTTCCAGTGGTTATAAATAAAAATTTCATTAAATACGAATTATGTATTAATAAAAATGTTGACCTACTCTAACTCGGTCAGTTTTGTAAATAGAAAAAAACATTTTATACAAAAAATGTTTAAAAAAAAATAATCTATCCGAATATGTAGAAAAAAAATAGTGTTCCCATTTAATAAAATGTAAGTTGTATTGCGCATGCGCACACCAAAAGTGTTAATAATTTGAAATTTATCCAAAAATATGTATTTAGGTACTCCCTATCACCTCCCGAAAACGCCAGTTTAATACAAGGTCATGCACCTGAGATATTTAGTGTTACCATAAATCGTGATCACACTGTATACACACTCCACACTCCACGCGACGCGCAACGTGCCATGTGATCCCACCTTAAGAGTTAAAATTCTTAAAAACCTTCAATTAAACTAACAATAAATTCTAAAAAATCTTCGTCAGATGAACTGCTTAACATTTTGTAATATGAAAACAGAAAAATGATTAAATATAAAAAATAATCAGCAGTACACAATAGTGCAGTTTTCAAACTGTTTCGCTCAAATGGTCCGCATTCTGTTTGACTATCAGCGGACCGGCGGCCTGGCCACGCGGGCGATTGTAAACTCGGCCCGAGGAAAACAAATTTTCAAAAGTTCTATTGTAAACTCGGTCCGTGATATTTTCAAGCAAAAATAATTTAGGTGTAAACTCGGCCCGGTGTTTTTGCATGTAAAAATAATTTAGGTGTAAACTCGGCCTCGGATGTACATATAATTTTTTTATAATATTTTTGAGAACTATTTAGCATTACCCAGAGGACACCACTAATAGGTGATTCTCATTATCCTCCAAAAATTATTTTCATTGTTATATTATTATTCATAGAATAAAATTCGTTATATAATTAATGTAAAATGTATTTATGTAAATTTGTAAGTGTAAAAAATCTAAAACTATAAGTAAAACTGTTGAGTAAAAATATAAGTGAAAAATTGTATCGTAATAATATATAAATCTATTTTTTTTAAGTAAAAAGCCTTGTGTTTAACGTATTCACTCACTGTTATTTCTTTATTTTTATATTTTGTAAGTGTTCTTTCTAAGAATTCTCTTTTTTTAGTTTTTTTTTTTTTTTAATTTAAATGGTGCATCTAGCCTGTTGATTTTAATTTACGCTTCTGTTTGTAGTTCTTTTAATTTTGCAATGACGGCATATATATAATTCCACTCACCCCAATATATATACAGGGGTGAGTGAAATTGAAACTTGAATTAAAATGCGCATGAAATGATTCACATGCATTAGTTGTTAAACACATATCAACTGATGCACAGGCCCACATATCAGTCGTGCTTATTTTATTATGCAGTATATTATTATTATAGTATATTAATATTATATTTTATTGGTAAATATTATCGGGCCGAGATTACAACCAACCTTTTTTTTTACCTGAAATTTCCGGGCCGAGTTTACAATCTACCTACTTTATCACCTAAAATTTTGGGGGCCGAATTTACAACAAAAAAGGTAATTGCGGGCCCAGTTTACATTTGTTCGACCGCGCGAACAGTCCGCTTTCTGTTTGACTGGACCTTAATCAAATACCAAAATTGGATTGAACCGACGGCTTCATAATACTTTTAGACCGAACTGGACCAGTAATTAAATAACATTTAATTAAGTAGACCGTGGACCGAACTGTATTTTATTTAATCTTAAATTAAAACATTTTGGACCATTTATGAACCGGTCCGTAAGGTTCAGTCAGTATTAGCCCAGACTTATCACGTACGTGAAGTTGGCCCCCCCACTTTGTCCTATCGGTTTCAAATAAAAAAACAAATAATTGTAAATTAATTGTAAATAATTGTAAATGCAATTTCGGAATTTGTAAATCCCCAGGAAACTCGGAAAATCAAAATCAAAATGGGGGGCCAACTTCACGCAGCCCCCCCCCACTTTATCCTATCGGTTTCAAATAAAAAACAAATAATTGTAAATTAATTGTAAATAATTGTAAATGCAATTTCGGAATTTGTAAATCCCCAGAAAACTCGGGAAATCAAAATCACATAATTATAAATATCATTATTATTGTTAGGGGTAGGATTGCATAATGTATATAGTTAGCAAGTATAAGCTTATTAGTTTTGATTGTTAGCAAATCATCAATAATTTTATACTACTCAATTCGCAATATCGATATGATATTTACTCACATAAATTTTTCAAATACCAGAAAATCACATTTTCGATATAAACAGTTACATATTTCACTAATATTAGTAGGTATATACAATTCATCCCGCGGTGTCGTCGATTCAAACAGAAAAGAAAAAAAAGGTATATAAAATTCAAAAATATTATAGTTTACAAAACGTCCCTGAACTTGGCCCACCCACTTATCAATTAATGTACAAAATCTGTATCAAAGGTTAGCAAATAGTAAATTATAACAAATTGATTTTCAAAATTAACAAATCATTGCGTCATGCCTAAAAAACGTTTTTATATGGATAGGCCAAGTTCAGGTAGCCAATCTCATACTCCCTTTACGGTATCACATTTAAAATTAACTGTGTTATATTGTGTATTATAATAATATAGTACTACAAATCACTGTAATTGTACATTTCTTAAAGATTTTTTCTTTGAAGAACAATATAAAATGATATACAACACATGTTGTTTGTAACCAAATATTGGAACAATAGGTGTGTTCTAAGAATGCTCAATCCATACAGCACGGTCAAGAACTACGTTTCCAAATTTAGACATTCATAAAAATATGACTATTTTATTGAAAAATATATACATTATATGATTTTGTATAAAATGATTTCTCTTGATAAGAGTCATTCGTTGTGTTATGTCTGAATAGTGTGCCAGTGCAGTGAACAATAATTCAGAAAAAAACTGTTTTGTTTTATTATATTTTCATTATTTACCGTGTTATTAATTTAATGTTGCTAACAAGGTAAGTTTTTCAATTATTTAAAATACATATTCCCTTTTAATTCATAAAATTATATCTTTATACTATAATTTTATCTGTATTAGTATAAACAAAGCCTAACTTAAACCAACCAATAAAAACAAGATTTGGATTAAGGGTGCATTATCTTTTATTTCTACTAGTGATGGGTCGAACCGTTCGAATTTCTAACCGAACCGAACCCTTGATGTTCGGTTCGGTTCAAAATTTGAACTCTGCATGAAAAAAATCGAACCGAACATTCTAGCATATTTTAGTGTTCGAAAATCGAACTTGAAAATATTTGTCGAACTAGACTTACTGGCCAAGATAGTACGTTAACGGAGTTTTCAAGTACACGTTTTTATATTTTTAAATAATAATTTCACGGAAATAGTGAAAATATGCAAACATGAAATAAGAAGCTCTAATAATTACTCTTCTGTATTTCATCTGAATATTATATAATATTTTTTATGGTATAGACCTTATACTGTAGAGTATTCTGTGTATTAGAACAGCCGACTTTTTTTTATTTTTATTTTTTTGCTGTCACGAATAGTTTAATTTTAAATACCAGTATCACGTTCATAAAATGTTGAGAAGTACTAGTATATATTCTAATCATTAGAATTTAATGTTTAGCTAACGAAATAAATATTTTTCATGCCACTAAACTTTTGAAAATTTGCCGCTCTGGGCAACAGAACCCATAACTCCAACTTAAATATACTCTTATCACAAATCTATAAAATGTAAAACCTTTTTTGTAAGCACGTCCCTGAACTTGGCTCACCCGCTTACCAATTAGTGTACAAAATCTGTATCAACAGTTAGCAAATTGATTTTCAGAGTTAGTAAATTATCCATTTTTTTTTACATAAATTTATGTTTGGGATGTCAAAATTCATGTATCTCACCCACTTTGCGGTTTCACCATGAAATGTATGCCAAAAGTTAGCAAATAATTAGTAAATGATAGCAAATTGATTTTCAAAATTAGCAAATCATTGCGTCATGTCTAAAAAACATTTTTATATGGGTGAGCCAAGTTCAGGTAATCATGATTTTTCTTTCATAGTGTCATACAATTGTTTTAAGCAAGAGTTCAGTGTCGCGCATATCGAGGGTGCATTACAGCCCCAAAAAGCCTCATGTATAAGTTTAAGAAGGCCTCACAAACCCTAAATGTATGATTTTTTGTTACACTTCAAATTCAAAATATAGCCCCTAAAATCCCTAGTTACGACACAGCAAAGTTAGTTAATCTTCCCAAATTAAGAAATCGCTTAGTATATTGGCTTATATTTCGTTATGTAAACTACCTATCGGTAAAAATTAGTGATGGGTCAAAGCTTGAATTTTAAATCGAACCGAACTTTAAATTATTTTTTTGAATTCGAACTGAACCGAAACTTTATATTTTCTATCAAACCGAATCGAACCCAACCTATTATGATTTTAAGTCGAACTTGAACTCGAACTCATTACTTTAATAACTTATTTTTCAAAAATAACTTTTGAAGAATTCTACAAATATTAGGTTTACGAACTATCTTGGCCAGTAAGTCTAGTTCAAGGGTTCGGTTCGGTTAGATATTCGAACGGTTCGACCCATCTACAATTATTTACAATTATTTGTTTTTTGTTTGAAACCAATAGAACAAAGTGGGGGGGGCTGCGTGAAGTTGGCCCCCCCATTTTGATTTTCCGAGTTTCCTGGGGATTTACAAATTCCGAAATTGCATTTACAATTATTTACAATTAATTTACAATAATTTGTTTTTTATTTGAAACCGATAGGACAAAGTGGGGGGGGCTGCGTGAAGTTGGCCCCCCATTTTGATTTTGATTTTCCAAGTTTCCTGGGGATTTACAAATTCCGAAATTGCATTTACAATTATTTACAATTAATTTACAATTATTTGTTTTTTATTTGAAACCGATAGGACAAAGTGGGGGGGCCAACTTCATGTACGTAGACTTATCATTATTGTATGCATGACTGACGATTCTATGAATATGGCCCATATATAACGATTGACGGCATTATTTTGAGCATACGGTTTGTGTAGGTAGTATGTACGTAAAATCAAAATTATTAGTTATTTTTGAAACCGAGCCTGACTGAAAATAATGCATTTGATCAGAGGACTGGACCGAACTACTCTTAAAAATGCCGGACCTAACCGACGATTCAATAGTTTTTGTATGTTAAGACAGGACCATGCAGATAACTATCATTAAGGTGTATAATAATCTCAAAAATGTAATCAATTGTTTTGGTGACTGATAATAAATTATAAAAAATGTTGAAGTTATGATAAATATACTATAACTCGTAAAATATAATATTTGTTGTTACATTTTACAATAAAATAAAATAAATTATTCTACTTTAAATATAAAATAATTAATAATAAGCCACATAAAAAGCAAATCCATAAATCACGATAATTTGAATATTGCAGATTTACATCAACTTTCATTGGCCATAATAATAAGTTTTTCTTCAAAGAATTACCTTATCCTCTGTTCATCAACTACTTATCATGTAAAACTTCTTCATATACTTATTGAGGACAATGACTCACGTCTCTTACTGGAATAACAAAATTGTTCATCCCCCGCCGTAATACAAGTAATGTTTTTAAATGTTCATATACTATCGTAAGCGTTCTTTCGATCATTAATTTTGAGTAGTAGCCCCTGTAAGCAATATATTATACGATTTTTCTAAGAATAATCTTTGATATGTAATTATAATAAACTGAAATCCCAACAAAAAAAAGTCGTGTAAAGACTGCATTTAAATAATATTAAACACCGCTTTTCTGTACTCATTAATAATTATTGTTTTGTTCTCAGGCGACTATTGTTATATGCTATTAACAAACAAAAACAATATTATTAATTCTGTATTCAATTCATCAGATAGTGAAAACGGGTTCAATAAACTGATAAAATTCACAACTGCAAATATAATACACGAATCATATAGGATTTGTATTGCAGAAAATAATGTATTTACATGAAGTCACATAAGGTTAATGATCTCAAAACTTAGAACAATATCTACATTTGAATTATATTTTGAAAAGTATATGAAACCTCCCCAAAATAATAACGTGTACCACGAACGTAGTTATATAGAGAAGTATCGAAAATCTGAAATTAATTTTATACCTATTATCAGAGATCACAAATTAATATTAATATTTGATACACGCATAATACTCAACGTCAGGAGCGTGTTCAAGATTTTGTTTTGGTGGTGGTTTTAATTTTTGTACGTTTCTTTATGATTTACGAAACAATCAGTGAGAAGAGTCAATATAATTTAATATAATAATATACAAGTATGATCAAAAAAATATCATGAATATTATAGGTATTTTATAATATTTTAATGGAGAAGTTAATGAAACGTTTCTCCGATTATTTTGTTTTTTTTATTTTATTTTTTAGTTACGTCGAATTTTTATACCACATAGCTCGTCAACTTAGACGAAATGATCCTCAAATATTAAATTAAATCCTTCATTTAATTATTGGTTTAATGGGCATTAAAATTTAGTTTGCCATTTTTCCACCCATCAAAAACCCATAATTTCTAGATTTTTAGTGACCGGCTTCATTATTTTAAATTAAAATGCAATATGCGCATACAATTTAATCAAATATTAATAAATACACAGTCGCAGTGAAATATAAATTTTATATTTCACTGCGACTGTGTATTATAATATAAAAGATGTTTTTTATTATATGAACAAAAAAGTTAAAAAAAATAAGAAAGTAAATTTGAGGAGGGTTTGAACCACGGAAATTTACACGATTCGCACCCCTACTCAGTTTTGGAGCTGACAACATTTTTAACGTATCGAATTATTTTAGGTTCGACTAAAAATCACATTCCGTGCACCCCGAGTATATTATTACATTGAACATCAATTAGAGGTAATTCTGGAAAAATAATCGATGGAAGTATAGAAAACACTTATAATTACAATATATTGTTGTAAATTTTCATGATGTGTATAAATTTAAATAAAAAAATAAAATAAAATAGTAATATATCAATATTGATGGATCAGTTGTGTAAAGTAAATATACTGTATTAGTAAAAGTTGTGTTGTTTGAGCCACAAATGTTTCGCACGTTCTATATATATAATATTTAAATTATAAAAATATATAAAATACTCACATAATTTTTTGTTTTTCCATATGTAGTAAAAAATTAATAATTTTTGTTTTTCAGCAATATATTTCAAATAGTAATATTATTTGTAATACATATTAAAAATTAGCTGTAACTGTAGATATCGATTCCACTTCACATTCCACTTGATAGTTGTTTTCTTCTTCGTCATCTTCTCCCTTATTCTCTGTAAATTTATCGGAAATTTAACTCATCTGTTGATATTTCATAATACGATTAATTACGATGGAATAAAACGATACGAGTAAACGAGTAAAATTTCTATTTCATTTTTATTATCGCATTATAGTAATTTATCGTCATCCACTGATCTAAAAATCGTCTTATGCGATTAGATCAAGAAAAACTAAGCGTATTAACAGGTATTTTTACAATAACTAATATAGGATATGTTTAGTGACGAACGAAAATAGCGTCTTATACAATAAAGCGTCTTAAGCAAGTTTTACTGTTTTATTTATTTCTATAAAAATCATTGACGAACGAACAAAGTGGTACTTGGAATTATGATGGTAGATGAGTTTTATCAAAAATAACAAATTATTGAACTATATTTACCTAATAACTAGTTATCGGCAGCAGTAATAATTATAATTTTTTCGGTAACAAATGGGTGATTAAATAAAAATATTTTAATGCATTAATATTTCAATATTATATTTTAATTGAAATGTATATTTTAATTATGTCTATTATCCTCCAATATTTTAGATTCTGAACGGAGTGAAGAATGTATTGATTTTACAATGATGTGTGTTTTTTTTTTTTTTTTTTTTGTGTCTGTCGACACGATTTGGGGCAGTAAAAATGCTTCGATTGCCTTATGTAGCAACTTTTTTGAAAGGAAAGTGAATCTATTTGATACATAGGGGGCTCAAAAGTAAAAAATTTCCAATATTTTTTAAATGCGACGGGAAAAATCATAAAAAAATTTGGGAAAAACGGGAGTTTTTACGCAAAACCAGTTTTCGACAAAATCAAATTTTTTATTTTGCTATAACTTAAAAACTAATCGATATAAATACTTGAAAATTCACCAAATGTTTAGATTAGCGTTCTCTATACACCATTAAATTTTCAAAGTATTTTGACTTTTATAAAGCTATTTATAGACAATTGAAATTTTCTTGAAAGTATTTTTTTTTTAAATAACGATAAAATTTTTTTGGCTGCCCAGAAAATCTTGAAAATTTAATACAAGGTTCCTTATAAGTTGTTCCTTAACTGATAAAAAAAAATCTAAAATCGTAAGTCACAATTTTTTTTTATAAGTGCTCAAAGTTCCAATTTATACGAAATATGTAAAAATCACGATTATTTGCAAGTTATGTTGTAGATAAAAATTCATAAAATTTTTTCTGTTCATACTTAAGGTTCAAAATTTTAACACTAGATTATCTATAAGCTACTCTTCAGAAATCTTTAAAAAAATTTCTACCGGAATTAGAGGAAAAAATTTTATGACTGTTTGAAATTTAAATATTTACGAAATTGCATAAAATAGTAATTTATTCTCAAACGATTTTAAATATTTGTTATAATTCAAAAAGTATAAGTCGCAGATTTTTGAAATTTCTACCAGCTGTTAAGATTGGTATGTTCTTTATGTCATATTTTTTTCAAAATATTGTATTGATTTTTAAGCCACTTATAGGCATTTAAAATATTCGATTTTTTTACATTTTTTTTTTTTTAAAATCGGTGATGAAAAAAATTTGGCTCATACAAAATACTTAGTACAAAAGTACTTATACAAAAGTAGTTCTTAAAGTCATTCAAAAATTATTAAAATCCATAGGCACAATTTTTTTTTATAAGCGTTTGAACAGCGAATATTGACATAAAATTACATGTAAAATATAATATAATGTATAATATTCTAGACTGATAAAGATATCGGTTTTTTTTAAAATGCTCTAACTCAAAAACGAAAAACCGCAACAACTTGAAATTATCACCAAATCTTTATATTGACGTTTTCTATACATGGTTAAGTTTTCAATTTATTTTGACATATTTTGACTTATTTATAGACAATTTAAATTTTCGATTTCTCTAAATTTTTAGTTTTAAAATAAATTATACTTATTACAATATTTATAAATAACATTGTATTATATTCTAGACAAACATATCATCTCCGTTCAGAATCGTTTTTCGTATACAATGATACCTATCATTGAATTCAAATTTAACAAATCCATTATAATGACCTATCCTATGAAGAGTCGCACTTCACTTCCAAGTGTACAGCAGAGCGAGGCCCATCCGGTTCTTTTTCTTATTGTTTGGTGCATCTTTACCGACGTGCGTACTTGTTTACTATATTAATTCTCTATTATATTATAATTATACTTAAAATAATTAATTTGTTATTTTATTTATAATTTATCATTCTACAACGATCGAGGATTTTATTTTTTGGAGAAAAATGGAAAGTTGAGGAAAATGGTTAAGAATTATTATTATTATTTTTTTTTTTTTTTTAAGAAAATGGACTGTGGAAGAAAACGGTATCTCGTTTTTGGAGGAAAATGGACCCGCCCATTAATATTCGTGTAATTAAAATCCAGGTACACGTGTAATTACTCGGGAGTCCGTGTATCTTAAATATACGTGTACTTAAATTTTGTATTAAAGAATTGTTATATTTAAAACTTATTAACTGCAAGTATAAATTCCATGGTTGTTCTACCTATATCTTAAGAATAATATATATTAAAGATATAGGTAGAACAGCTTTTAGTTTGGTAAGTTTCAAAACCCAAATCTTTTGTGACCTTATAAGTGTATAAAATATAAATGTTATACTATTATTATATGTTATATTATAAAATAACATTAAATGCGTTTAAAGTTTAACCGTGGTCTCATAACTCTAACTTAGTGTTTGTCTCGTTCAATTTTGTTATCATAAATATTGTGTAATTTAAATCTAGATAAAGTTTTGATTGTCATTTACAAAAAGAATAGTTTCTGATTTCTATCTGACGCGACGTTATTATCTTAAAAACCGTGTTCTTTTCCATTTTATATTTCGTATAATATTTAAAATACGAGAATTAAAATGAATAATAATCGCAAAAGTTGGTTATGGCATTACGCTAATTGACTAGGAAATAAAGCATATTGCAGTTTATGTTCGAAAAATGAAAATAATGAGTTATATTGCAATGGTGGAACCACAGGATCATTAGGAAGATACTTAGCAATAGTTCATAATATATAGCCGATATCCAGTAATTATAAATCAAAAAGGTATGTACATAATACTTAGTTTTGAATAATTTAATTTACAAAAAAGTAAATTTAATTTACAAGTAAGTCAATCGCTCTCACCCAATGTCGTAAAAAATTTAACTTAAAACAATCATAACATTTTAAAGTTATTTCTTGGTATTTTTTTCATGATAAAAATATTCGATTTTTTTATAAACGTTGATAAAAAACGTTTGGCTGAGTTAAAATACTATAAAATTAATTTAAAATTTTAAGTTGGTAAATTTTAAGTTAAAAATGATCAAATTACATAAGCACAATTATTTTTTATTAGCATTTGATATTATAAATATTTAGAACATCATGAATATTTGCAAATTTGATTTAAACATTTTTACACGTTACTAAAATTTTAATTTCATGAAATCAAAAATCTACACGTAACTCACTGCTTTTTTTATCTAATCACAGAGATTCTAGTCGCCATGAAAGTGATAATCCTGAAACTTCCTCTTCAACAATCACCTCAACTCAAAGCACTTCTGAACCACAAATTACTGATAACAATCATCGTCAACCTAGAAAACGTCGTCGGACTTATGTCAATAGCAAAAATGGTGACTTTTGTAATTTCGAAGGAACGGAACGTACATATCAGGCATTCATTAAAACGATAGCCATGAATCAAATGCCTATAGCGTTTTGCTCAAGTGCTGGGTTTGAACAATTTATAAACATAGTAAAACTTAACTATAAAATTTGCAAAAAATAAGTAATTAAAATCATTGAAATTATCAATTCAAGATATTATACAGATAGTTTTAATAAGTGCTAAGAATATAGCTTGTACGTCTGACTGTTGGTCATCAGTATCAAAAAATAATTATATTACAATTACTGCACATATGATTAATAATGAGTGGTGTCCAAAGTCTTACACCCTTACAACTCATCAAATGGAGGAGCATACGTCTGTAAATCTTGCATATTATTATTTAAATAATTTAAATTAGAAAATACTTTCGAAAAATGGGAAATTGACCGAATATTAGTTACAGTTGTTACTGATAATGCAAAAAATGTATTAAAGGCTATACAATTGCTGTCTAATGTCTCAGAAACAAATGACAGAAGCAAATTCTTCAATATTCATTTACCCGTGTATTTTATTTATACGGACTTTAGCACCGTTTTGTTAAAAATACGGGTATCCGTGTTTTTAAATACACGTTAATAGGGACCTCTAATTTATATGCACCGCATACAAAAATATGAACGATGTAGGAAATGCTATAAGTATATTAAATATATTAAATAAAAAATTTAGGTAATACATTTTATTACCTAAATTCTTTATTTATATACCACGGTCTATGAACATGAATACAAATATTCATTCTTATTATGATAATGCGTAATGCTCTTGGTCATTTATAAGTCAACACATTGTTTACTAAAAAAATAGCAATATAAAGTCGTATTGTTTTTATTGAAATAAATTATTTTATCAATAAACTCGGCACAATGTTAATTGATTAAAACATTTAAATATAAATTATTACTCGGTTAAGTGATATCAATACACAGAAAAATTAATTGAAATATATTTTTAAAAAATACATTAAATTTCATTATTATAATTAAATTATATATTCGAAAGTTATTGTTCCGTAAAATTATGTGCACGCCATTGTAAATCATTATTATTATGATCATTTTTAATACAATATACTACTATATATAAGAAAAAAGACCACAAGAAAAAGGTTCCATTTGTAAATTGAAATTTGTCAAAAGATTTAAAAGGAATACAAAAATATGCTACTTGTGAATTTATAAATCAGGAAAGTGTTTTATTATAAAGACTTGAATCAGAAAATATTGTACTTCAATATTTTCACATCTTACTCGAACAATAAACTTTCTGAAATTATATACTTAATAATATGATATTTAAGATGTATTTAAAATTGTTTACTATTATATACATTAAATAACAAAATACTATTCAAAATAAAAAAACTCATCGAGTTAGTTGAGTAAATCTCGAGATTTTAATTGCAGCATTTCTATTATAATATTGTCTATTGTCATGTGGATGTTTCAATGAGTTGGCAATTATCAGTATTTGCAAAATGTAATAATATTGATTTACAAATGCTTTTAGATATTATGTATTTTTTCATCGGAATATTTTTCAACCATAATTGAATAAATGACATTGTATTTATTAAGAAATAAATTCTAAACTTTATACGTAATTTCATAGAATCAATATAATACCAAAATATTTGTAAACAATTTAATGTTGATTTGTAAATGAATTATGTACATTCAGCTTGCTCCAATCATCAAATTTAAGAATAAACTATTATTACATATTATTTTATTAACATTTAAAATGGTTTCAAATATATCCACATTATGTTTTCACCCCAAAAATGTTATGTTCAGCTACGAGTATGTTGTAAATACATGTGACAACATACATCTTTAATATTTTTTTTTTTTTTGCTAAGGTTTGCGGAATATTTCTTGCTATTTTATCTTTTAAGGACGAAAAATGTTTCTTGTTAACATGAAATCAAATTAAGAAAATGGTTTGAAAATTAAAAAAAAAAATTGAACTATTCTTTTTATTGTAGTATTATATGCTGTAATGAAATTGAGAATAATTTAATATAACATTTAATAATGAGCAGGTATGAATAATTCATAGTATGTTATTATAATCTCCGCAAGGAGTCCTTGTTAAGAAATACGGGCTTAACGAACCCGCGACTTCCTAGTTATTTGAGGTTGTAGTTTGAAGGCCATATAGATGAAGTTTCAGAGTAATAACTTGTTGGGTCTTCTATTAATGTCGTAGGGTCACAACCCTACACGGAAAATCACATTGTTACGAATAAATTAATATCGCTTCAGGTGCAATACGTGGAGCTAAAGGAGCTAAAGTTGTATAGGGCAGAACATTTGACAACAATAGTACCGTGTTTTTAACGATAAAAACTAGATCTAGCTGCAGTTCAAGAAACTAAATGTACAGGACAAAGAAACCTAAAAACAAATAATTGAACCTAGTTCTATAGTGGTGGACTGGACCATCAAATAGGTGTTGATTTCGTTGCAACGGACAAAATGTTAACTAAAGTAAAAATTTTTAAATCAGTCAATGATAAAATATGTTATTTATAATTAAAGTATAAATAGTACAATTTAGTTATAATCAATGGTTATGTACCAACTAGAAATAAAGGTGAGACCGTTAATAACGAATTATATGAAAGATAAGACACATTATACGACTTAATTCTAAATAGTATAGTAAAAATAATATCGGAAGACTTTAATGCCAAATTAGGAAAAGAACAAATCTTTAGCCTTACAACAGGAAACAACAGCTTACATAAACCTCAAATGGTAACGGTACAAGATTTATAAATATGAAGACTTTGAAATGGACGAGATGTTGTAATAAGTAGTACTGTATTTCCTCGTAAAAACATATACAAAATAACAAGAATATCACCGGATGGGTGAACGAAAAATCGCGTAATAGATAGTATAATTTAAATATGTATAAAAGAAATACATAGAATGATAGGTAGTAGTGGTATATCAGATAATTTCATTGTACAATTCAATGTCAGATACAGATTAACAGTAAAATGGCAAAACAAAAAAATTACTGCCAATAAAATAAATAATGAACCACTTACAAATTTCGTAAAACAGTACGAAAAGAAATTAAACGATATATTGAAATTAATATATGGGTAGAATAGTTTAAATGAGAATAGGGAAAAAACAAAGTTAATAGTCAGGAAAGCAGCAGAATATAATTTGGAATTTCAAGAAAAACGATAAATAAATGATTTCATAAAGAATGTAGGAGGGCTTTGTTAAAAATAAATAACGCAAGAACAATAATGCTGAGGAATTCGAGTGAAGTCAAAAAATTAGAATTAGCAACAAAACAAAGAAAGACAAAATAGGTAATTAGAAAAAATAAAAGAATATGGGAAAAATCTAGAACAGAAACTAAAGAAAATAACTATAAAAATAATACAATTTTTTTCTTTAAAAATGCTAATGAGGTTAAAAACAGATTCAGGCCAAGATCAGCGATGTTAAAATACGAAGAAGGGAAACTAATAGTAAATAATAATGATGTGATAAAATATTTTAAGAATGTTTTGAAAAAAAATACTAAATATAACAACCCAAATATTATGTTTCCAAATAAAAGCAAAATTAATAAAAAAAAAAAAACAACAACCCAAATAGAATTGGAGGTACTAATATTAGTACAGGAGAGCAACAATTTGAAAGGCCATCCTTGGAGGAGATGGAAAAGTAGTCGGAATGTTAAGGAGAGGAAAAACTGAAGATAAACTTAAAACATCTGGTAGATAAAATATGGAAAGAAAAGAGGATATCAAAATCATAGCAGGTGTCAATACTATGTCCGATATACAAAAAAAAGAGATATGATGAACTACCAAAACTACAGAGGAATATCCCTACCGAACACGTAATATAAAATTCTATTGGATATTATTCTAAATAAACTAATTTTATTTTTCAAAGAGATATTAGAAAAGTATCGAGCAAATTTTATAGCTTGCAAATTCACAAATAACCAAATACATGCTATACAGAAAATATTAGAGAAGAACTATGGATTTAATATAGATGTATGTACATTTTGTATGTAGATTTCAAACAAACTAATGACTCGATAATAAGAAATAAGCTATGGAACGTAATTATTCAATTATAAATACTAACTAAGCTTGTTAGAATGGTGAAAGCATGTATACAAAATTAAAGGTGCAAAATGAATTCAACTTTATAATATCGGAGGAGTTTATAGTGTTTATAGGTGTAAAACAAGGTAACGCTTTCCCACTGGTGTTATTTAATCTAGAACTAGAATCGGCCTTTAAAGAAATACTGGAAAGTAAACCTTTGGGTTTGAATATAGGACAAGTAAAACAGATAATACAGGTTATATACGTGAACAACATCGTAATGATATCAGAGTTAGAAAACAAGCACTAAACAAAAACCAAAAAATGTTAATCGAGGCAGCTAAAAAGATAGGCCTTAGCATAAATGAAAATAAAACCAAATTTATGATTGTATCCAAGAGACTACATTTACAAGAAGCAATACGGATAAAAGATCAGTCATTTTAATGAATTGTTATTTTAAATATTTAGGAATATAAACAAGTCCAGAGGTAGGCAATCGAGGAGATACTTTGAAGAAACATGGCTGGAAACATATGCTACTATTCGTTGGTCCAATTACTCAAGTCAAAACAGTTATCAATAAGAACAAATATAAGACTATATAAAACCCTTATTGGACCTTAGTTGCGGTCTATGCCTGTGGAGCATAGGCGTCTACCTGGGCCGGACTGGGATACAAATTTCTACCAGGAAAATAAAAAAAATCGGCCCACTTAGGTATACCGATAAAACAATCCTAAGAAAACCTATATTTTCATATAAAATAATTGTATATTATTTTGAGAATTTAAACACTTAATATTATTATCAAAAATTAAAAAAATTAAAAATTGGTTAGTACAAAGAAATTTCATAATGTTTATTTAAAAATTAAAATACGTATGTAATATGTTTAGACTCCAGAATACATATTAAGTAATTTATTAAGGTTTGAGCTCTTTTGTGAAATTGTGTCAATTATGATTTCATTATCCAACACCATTAAAATATCAGATTCAGTTGACATAAGCATAAATGATTCTAAAATATGTTGATTTAATGAATTTCTTAATCTATTGAGAATATATTTCAATTTCGAAAACATTCTTTCATAAGCCACTTGAGTTGTCGACAATGATAGAATGAATTTGTATGCAAAAATAGTGTCTTGTAAGCTTCGCTGTATAGATTTTATTTCAGTAATACTGTATAGCAATACAAAATACAATTTCGACATGCTTTTTATAATTTTATAATTATATAATTTTTTTTATTTTTTGGGTAGTTCACATACTCCTGTGCACTATACTATAAGCCCTTAACCGATAACTCCCCTCCCTCCAAAAAAAAAAGTCCCTACAAGTACAAGCGGGCTATCGGGAAACTTCCGGTATCCCGCCTACCCAGTTCGGCCCTGGTGTCTACCAAATTGGATGAAAAAAAATTACTGATATTTGTAAGGAAAATCTTGTGAAGAATATTTGGACCAAAGAGAAATGAGGTAAGCAAATACGAAAAACAGTCAAATAATAAACTTCTTACTTTTTCCAATAAAACTTATATAGTGATCAAACTCAAGAGCTAGAGATTAAAGTGGACTGGACACATATGGAGGACTGAGGATCAATATATACAAAACGTCACAAAACATAATAAAAGTCGACCGAAGAGAAGACTAAGGCAACATTGGGAAGACCGAGTTAAAGAAGAACTTAGACCTTAGTCTGGGGAATGGAGAAGAGATGGTAAATGATAGAGATACATGGAGGAGGATTCTGAAAGCGACAATGGGTTTAAATATCTTAGAATAACAAAAAAAAAAAAAATAGAAAATGTACACTTTTTACACATGCAGAGAGGTTTTTTTTTTACAAAATTGAAAATAATTTCAAGTCAAAAATCGATTAAAATATAACAAAAAAAAACATAACATAAACTTACATTATAATTAGTTGACAATTATTGTCATGTAAAATTTTGATATACAAAAAATATCAAACATTAATAAAATAAAACCTAAAATTATAAAACTATTTTTAGAATAATGTTGTACTTAGGATATTTTTTACCGTTAAAAAATTATAGATATATTTGTTTACATCACAAATGATAAATAATTTATTGAATAATGGTTAGTTTTATACATTGTTTTACTATACATATCTGTGCTTTCGAATACAACTATAACATTTTAACCGATTGACTAAATTATGATTAAATTGATGGAAATGCATTTTAAACGACAACCATTGTGACAATGCAAAGTGGGAAAACTAAAAATAAATTATTAGTATAAAATTTTTTTAAATTTTACCGGCTATTAAAAAAAACATAGATATTGAATACGAAATAAAATCAATACTACCAAGTGAAATCTGTTTTCAATGGGTCATTAATATAATCATATATTATTTAATGGTATCATTTAATAGTATAATTTGTATTTGAAATAATATGATCTTTTGTGTTCATTACTCAACGTACCTAGATTTAAATCTATATTGCACATAAACATATTAAAAAAATATTTCTCATTAATTTTGTCACATCCACTGCGCTATTCGATATTTATACTTAATATATATACACAGCGGTTGTCATAGTTACTTTACTATGATGTGCTGTTATATTTATAAAATATAATGCCAATCCTAGGAACTTTCCGCATAGGGTATAACGCATAATACTTTTTGACAAATAACCCAGAAATTAATCGAAAAAATACTCGATTCTCTGGTTCCAGTCTCGAGGCCTCGGGTTAAATCTTTCCTTTGATAAATCACGCCTACGTTAAAGGGATACATTGTACAATATGCATTATTATAACTATAGCACCTGTACATATTTTAATGTCAACTACACTATCTGCGTATGGCGCATTACTATCTATATGACGTATAAGCAACGCACTGTTGCATACAACGGTGTATATCACTAGTATATTACATTATCATTGATTTCGAAACATACCGATTCATCATCATGTTGGTAAAATTGTAACCACAGCCACTAAACGTCGCTAGAATCGTTTGCATTCGACTTGATAAAAACACATGTCCAAAAAATTTCGAGTAATCAAAAGGTTTTAAAAAGTATGTTTTTATTTTTAAAAAGAACCGGATGGGCCTCGCTCTGCTGTACACTTGGGGGTGAAGTGCGACTCTTCATAGGATAGGTCATTATAATGGATTTTTTAAATTTTAATTCAACGATAGGTATCATTGTATACGAAAAACGATTCTGAACGGAGATGATATGTTTGTCTAGAATATAATACAATGTTATTTATAAATATTGTAATAAGTATAATTTATTTTAAAACTAAAAATTTAGAGAAATCGAAAATTTAAATTGCCTATAAATAAGTCAAAATATGTCAAAATACATTGAAAACTTAACCATGTATAGAAAACGTCAATATAAAGATTTGGTGATAATTTCAAGTTGTTGCGGTTTTTCGTTTTTGAGTTAGAGCATTTTAAAAAAACCCGATATCTTTATCAGTCTAGAATATTATACATTATATTATATTTTACATGTAATTTTATGTCAATATTCGCTGTTCAAACGCTTATAAAAAAAAAATTGTGCCTATGGATTTTAATAATTTTTGAATGACTTTAAGAACTACTTTTGTATAAGTACTTTTGTACTAAGTATTTTGTATGAGCAAAATTTTTTTCATCACCGATTTTAAAAAAAAAAATGTAAAAAAATCGAATATTTTAAATGCCTATAAGTGGCTTAAAAATCAATACAATATTTTGAAAAAAATATGAGATAAAGAACATACCAATCTTACCAGCTGGTAGAAATTTCAAAAATCTGCGACTTATACTTTTTGAATTATAACAAATATTTAAAATCGTTTGAGAATAAATCACTATTTTATGCAATTTCGTAAATATTTAAATTTCAAACAGTCATAAAATTTTTTCCTCT
This sequence comes from Sipha maydis, assembly GCA_034509805.1. Taxonomy (NCBI): domain Eukaryota; kingdom Metazoa; phylum Arthropoda; class Insecta; order Hemiptera; family Aphididae; genus Sipha; species Sipha maydis. The sequence goes on along the minus strand of JASXSY010001866.1, from coordinate 34,336 downwards.
AATTCCGGTAGAAATTTTTTTAAAGATTTCTGAAGAGTAGCTTATAGATAATCTAGTGTTAAAATTTTGAACCTTAAGTATGAACAGAAAAAATTTTATGAATTTTTATCTACAAAATAACTTGCAAATAATCGTGATTTTTACATATTTCGTATAAATTGGAACTTTGAGCACTTATAAAAAAAAATTGTGACTTACGATTTTAGATTTTTTTTTATCAGTTAAGGAACAACTTATAACAAACCTTGTATTAAATTTCGTTTAAAGTCGTCAGACACAAAAATAAAAAAAAAAAGAACCGGATGGGCCTCGCTCTACTGTACAGTTAGGGGTGGAGTGCACCTCGCTTATAGGATAGGTCATTATTATAATGGATTTGTTAAATTTGAATGCAATGATAGATATCATTGTATACGAATAACGATTCTGAACGGAGTTCATATGTTTGTCTAGGATATAGTACATTGTTATTTATAAACATTGTAAAAAGTATATTTTATTTTGAAACGATAAATATATTTTTCAATTAGGATGGGTTGGCAGTTGCATACAGCGATATAGTTTGACAGTCTAGAACATTCTACATTATATTATATTTTACATGTAATTTTATGTCAATATTCGCTGTTCAAACACTTATAAAAAAAAATTGTGCCTATGGATTTTAATAATTTTTGAATGACATTAAGAACTACTTCTGTGGAATCTTCGATTAAATTTTCAAGTATTTTGTACGAGCCAAATTTTTTTTATCATCGATTATAAAAATAAAATGTAAAAAAATCGAATATTTTAAATGCCTATAAGTGGCTTAAAAATCAATATAATATTTTGAAAAAAATATGACATAAAGGAAATACCAATCTTAACAGCTGGTAAAAATTTAAAAAATCTGCGACTTATACTTTTTGAATTATAACAAATATTTAAAATCGTTTGAGAATAAATGGCTATTTTATGCAATTTCGTAAATATTTAAATTTCAAACAGTCATATAATTTTTTCCTCTAAGTCCGGTAGAAATTTTTTAAAAGATGTTTGAAAAGTAGCTTATAGAAAACCTAGTGTTAAAATTTTGAACCTTAAGTTTGAACAGAAAAAATTTTATGAATTTTTATCTACAAAATAACTTGCAAATTATCGTGATTTTTACATATTTCGTATAAATTGTAACTTTGAGCACTTATAAAAAAAAATTGTGACTTACGATTTTAGATTTTTTTTTATCAGTTAAGGAACAACTTATAAGAAACCTTGTATTAAATTTTCAAGATTTTCTAGGCAGCCAAAAAAATTTTATCGTTATTTAAAAAAAAAATACTTAAAAATATTGAAAATTTCAATTGTCTATAAATAGCTTAATAAAAGTCAAAATACTTTGAAAATTTAATGGTGTATAGAGAACGCTAATCTAAACATTTGGTGAAAATTTCAAGTATTTACATCGATTAGTTTTTGAGTTATAGCAAAATAAAAAATTTGATTATGTCAAAAACTGGTTTTGCGTAAAAACTTCCGTTTTTCCCAAATTTTTTTATGGTTTTTCCCGTCGCATTTAAAAAATATTGGAAATTTTTAACTTTTGACCCCCCAAAGTACCAAATAGATTCACTTTCCTTTCAGAAAAGTTGCTACATAAGGCAATCGAAGCATTTTTACTGCCCCAAAACGTGTCGACAGACACAAAAAAAAAAAGAACCGGATGGGCCTCGCTCTGCTGTACAGTTAGGGGTGGAGTGCACCTCGCTTATAGGATAGGTCATTATTATAATGGATTTGTTAAATTTGAATGCAATGATAGATATCATTGTATACGAATAACGATTCTGAACGGAGTTCATATGTTAGTCTAGAATATAATACAATGTTATTTATAAATATTATATAAGTATATTTTATTTTTAAACGAAAAATTTAGAAAAACCGAAAATTTAAATTGTCTATAAATAAGTCAAAATATGTCAAAATACTTTGAAATTTTAACCATGTATAGAAAACGTCAATATAAAGATTTAATGATAATTTCAAGTCGTTGCGGTTTTTCATTTTTGAGTTAGGGCATTTTAAAAAAACCGATATCATTTGTTAGTCTAGAACATTCTACATTATATTATATTTTACATGTAATTTTATGTCAATATTCGATATTCAAACGCTTATAAAAAAAAATTGTGCCTATGGATTTTAATAATTTTTGAATGACATTAAGAACTACTTCTGTGGAATCTTCGATTAAATTTTCAAGTATTTTGTAGAAGCCAAATTTTTTTTATCACCGATTATATAAATAAAATGTAAAAAAATCGAATATTTTAAATGACTATAAGTGGCTTAAAAATCAATATAATATTTTGAAAAAAATATTGCATAAAAGAAATACCAATCTTAACAGCTGGTAGAAATTTCAAAAATCTGCGACTTATAATTTTTGAATTATAACAAATATTTAAAATCGTCTGAGAATAAATCGCTATTTTATGCAATTTCGTAAATATTTAAATTTCAAACAGTCATACAATTTTTTCCTCTTAGTCCGGTAGAAATTTTTTTAAAGATTTTTGAAGAGTAGCTCATAGATAACCTAGAGTTAAAATTTTGAACCTTAAGTATGAACAAAAAAAATTTTATGAATTTTTATCTACAAAATAACATGCAAATTATCGTGATTTTTACACATTTTATACAAATTTGAGAATTAAGGGCTTATAAAAAAAAATTGAGTTAACCGATCACCGATATTTTTTAGTTACGATAAGTTTAACTTATTATAAACCTAGTATAAAATTTTCAAGAGTTTTCGCTCAATCAATTAAATTTTATAGATGTTTAAAAACAAAAATTTAACAAAAATCGAAAATTTAAATTGTCTATAAATAAGTCAAAATATGTCAAAATACTTTGAAATCTTAACCATGTATAGAGAACGTCAATATAAAGATTTGGTGAAAATTTCAAGTTGTTGCGGTTTTTCATTTTTGAGTTAGAGCATTTTAAAAAAAACCGATATCTTTGTCAGTCTAGAATATTATACAGTATATTATATTTTACATGTAATTTTTTGTCAATATTCGCTGTTCAAACGCTTATAAAAAAAAATTGTGCCTATGGATTTTAATAATTTTTGAATGACTTTAAGAACTACTTCTGTGGAATCTTCTATTAAATTTTCAAGTATTTTGTACGAGCCAAATTTTTTTTATCACCGATTATAAAAAAAAAATGTAAAAAAATCGAATATTTTAAATGCCTATAAGTGGCTTAAAAATCAATATAATATTTTGAAAAAAAAATGACATAAAGGAAATACCAATCTTAACAGCTGGTAGAAATTTCAAAAATCTGCGACTTATACTTTTTGAATTATAAAAAATATTTAAAATCGTTTGAGAATAAATCCCTATTTTATGCAATTTCGTAAATATTTAAATTTCAAACAGTCATAAAATTTTTTCCTCTAATTCCGGTAGAAATTTTTTTAAAGATTTTTGAAGAGTAGCTTATTCATAACCTCGTGTTAAAATTTTGAACCTTAAGTTTGAACAGAAAAAATTTTATGAATTTTTATCTACAAAAAAACTTGCAAATTATCGTGATTTTTACATATTTCGTATAAATTGGAACTTCGAGCACTTATAAAAAAAAAATTGTGACTTACGATTTTAGATTTTTTTTTATCAGTTAAGGAAAAACTTATAAGAAACCTTGTATTAAATTTTCAAGATTTTCTGGCCTACCAATAAAATTTTATCGTTATTTTAAAAAAAGAAAATTGAAAATTTCAATTGTCTATAAATAACTCAATAAAAGTCAAAATACTTTGAAAATTTAATGGTGTATAGAGAACGCTAATCTAAACATTTGGTGAAAATTTCAAGTATTTACATCGATTAGTTTTTGAGTTATAGCAAAATAAAAAATTTGATTATGTCAAAAACTGGTTTTGCGTAAAAACTTCCGTTTTTCCCAAATTTTTTTATGGTTTTTCCCGTCGCATTTAAAAAATATTGGAAATTTTTAACTTTTGACCCCCCAAAGTACCAAATAGATTCACTTTCCTTTCAGAAAAGTTGCTACATAAGGCAATCGAAGCATTTTTACTGCCCCAAAACGTGTCGACAGACACAAAAAAAAAAAGAACCGGATGGGCCTCGCTCTGCTGTACAGTTAGGGGTGGAGTGCACCTCGCTTATAGGATAGGTCATTATTATAATGGATTTGTTAAATTTGAATGCAATGATAGATATCATTGTATACGAATAACGATTCTGAACGGAGTTCATATGTTAGTCTAGAATATAATACAATGTTATTTATAAATATTATATAAGTATATTTTATTTTTAAACGAAAAATTTAGAAAAACCGAAAATTTAAATTGTCTATAAATAAGTCAAAATATGTCAAAATACTTTGAAATTTTAACCATGTATAGAAAACGTCAATATAAAGATTTAATGATAATTTCAAGTCGTTGCGGTTTTTCATTTTTGAGTTAGGGCATTTTAAAAAAACCGATATCATTTGTTAGTCTAGAACATTCTACATTATATTATATTTTACATGTAATTTTATGTCAATATTCGATATTCAAACGCTTATAAAAAAAAATTGTGCCTATGGATTTTAATAATTTTTGAATGACATTAAGAACTACTTCTGTGGAATCTTCGATTAAATTTTCAAGTATTTTGTAGAAGCCAAATTTTTTTTATCACCGATTATATAAATAAAATGTAAAAAAATCGAATATTTTAAATGACTATAAGTGGCTTAAAAATCAATATAATATTTTGAAAAAAATATTGCATAAAAGAAATACCAATCTTAACAGCTGGTAGAAATTTCAAAAATCTGCGACTTATAATTTTTGAATTATAACAAATATTTAAAATCGTCTGAGAATAAATCGCTATTTTATGCAATTTCGTAAATATTTAAATTTCAAACAGTCATACAATTTTTTCCTCTTAGTCCGGTAGAAATTTTTTTAAAGATTTTTGAAGAGTAGCTCATAGATAACCTAGAGTTAAAATTTTGAACCTTAAGTATGAACAAAAAAAATTTTATGAATTTTTATCTACAAAATAACATGCAAATTATCGTGATTTTTACACATTTTATACAAATTTGAGAATTAAGGGCTTATAAAAAAAAATTGAGTTAACCGATCACCGATATTTTTTAGTTACGATAAGTTTAACTTATTATAAACCTAGTATAAAATTTTCAAGAGTTTTCGCTCAATCAATTAAATTTTATAGATGTTTAAAAACAAAAATTTAACAAAAATCGAAAATTTAAATTGTCTATAAATAAGTCAAAATATGTCAAAATACTTTGAAATCTTAACCATGTATAGAGAACGTCAATATAAAGATTTGGTGAAAATTTCAAGTTGTTGCGGTTTTTCATTTTTGAGTTAGAGCATTTTAAAAAAAACCGATATCTTTGTCAGTCTAGAATATTATACAGTATATTATATTTTACATGTAATTTTTTGTCAATATTCGCTGTTCAAACGCTTATAAAAAAAAATTGTGCCTATGGATTTTAATAATTTTTGAATGACTTTAAGAACTACTTCTGTGGAATCTTCTATTAAATTTTCAAGTATTTTGTACGAGCCAAATTTTTTTTATCACCGATTATAAAAAAAAAATGTAAAAAAATCGAATATTTTAAATGCCTATAAGTGGCTTAAAAATCAATATAATATTTTGAAAAAAAAATGACATAAAGGAAATACCAATCTTAACAGCTGGTAGAAATTTCAAAAATCTGCGACTTATACTTTTTGAATTATAAAAAATATTTAAAATCGTTTGAGAATAAATCCCTATTTTATGCAATTTCGTAAATATTTAAATTTCAAACAGTCATAAAATTTTTTCCTCTAATTCCGGTAGAAATTTTTTTAAAGATTTTTGAAGAGTAGCTTATTCATAACCTCGTGTTAAAATTTTGAACCTTAAGTTTGAACAGAAAAAATTTTATGAATTTTTATCTACAAAAAAACTTGCAAATTATCGTGATTTTTACATATTTCGTATAAATTGGAACTTCGAGCACTTATAAAAAAAAAATTGTGACTTACGATTTTAGATTTTTTTTTATCAGTTAAGGAAAAACTTATAAGAAACCTTGTATTAAATTTTCAAGATTTTCTGGCCTACCAATAAAATTTTATCGTTATTTTAAAAAAAGAAAATTGAAAATTTCAATTGTCTATAAATAACTCAATAAAAGTCAAAATACTTTGAAAATTTAATGGTGTATAGAGAACGCTAATCTAAACATTTGGTGAAAATTTCAAGTATTTACATCGATTAGTTTTTGAGTTATAGCAAAATAAAAAATTTGATTATGTCAAAAACTGGTTTTGCGTAAAAACTTCCGTTTTTCCCAAATTTTTTTATGGTTTTTCCCGTCGCATTTAAAAAATATTGGAAATTTTTAACTTTTGACCCCCCAAAGTACCAAATAGATTCACTTTCCTTTCAGAAAAGTTGCTACATAAGGCAATCGAAGCATTTTTACTGCCCCAAAACGTGTCGACAGACACAAAAAAAAAAAAAAAAAAAAAAAAAAAAAAAAAACACACATCATTGTAAAATCAATACATTCTTCACTCCGTTCAGAATCTAAAAAAAAAAAACACACATCATTGTAAAATCAATACATTCTTCACTCCGTTCAGAATCTAAAAACACACATCATTGTAAAATCAATACAAACTTCACTCCGTTCAGAATCTAAAATATAAAACTATTATAACTAGATATTACATTGTTGAAAGCCTGTCCACGTAAGTAATACTAAATGTTTACAATATTTTGGGTTTATAAATATTCCAAAATATTAGAAAAATACTTATTTTTGTATAAAATCTTATTAACCGTTATTTATTTAACACACCTGCAGTTGGGCCGGCAAAGATTCTTATGTCGTTTCATATGTTCGGTAGTCGAGATGTACAGATATAATTAAGATATAGTACAAATATAATAGCAGTTATTTCCATGAAAATATTGTGGAAGTGTGCGTAGAGGGAAGGATCTCGTCTATGATTTTTTGTGACTCTTAACCATTATTTATTGATAGAACTGATTCAAGGGGTATTCCATGATTGTAGGAACAAATTCCAAAAATATTTCAAATTTTTTTAATTTTAAATGTTTTTTAATAATTTATTGGAAAAATCTTTTTTACCTAGTGATAGTTATATGATTGTATACTTATATATTAAATTCTTTCATTTAACATCAATAACAATATCAGTTACGTCGTAAAAAGTCTGTCTGAATTCAGTTTAATTACAGATTCTTTATAGTTTTTTTTATTTTTAATATTTTTACTTCTATTAACACGGTTTTGAATAGATTAATTTATTTCTAGAACTTTACTTTCTTATTGCTTCATAGAGTTCATCTACTAAAATTTTTCCAATTCGACCTTGTATAACTATTATATAAATAAGTTACTCCATTATAATAATATACTGATGTTCATTCACATTAAGTAAATGACGAGTAATAATTACAAATGTACAGAGACAAAAAGAACGATAGAGAGATATCGTACAGCGATCACGATAGATGGGACTAAGACCGTTTTATTATATTCGACTGGGGTGCGATTTTACACGAATTGTATGCTATAAAGATTAAAATGATAAACGCCTGACATAATAAATATATAGTATATTTATATTTATTATAATATTTTAAAAGAGAAAGAAAGAGTACGCAAAATCCAAAAAATATATATAAACACATACGTGTACACGAATAGAACGGCACGCAGCACGCGCGTATCGTACATTTTTATTGCAGACACATATAATATAATATAAATATAAATTTATGGTTGTCAGAACACAGATATCCAATACCGTAGATATTGATTCATTGTTAACCGTTCTGTTATAAACAATAGTTATTTCGCCGCCACCACTAGTTTGTGATGTTGCTCGCAATTTCCGATAATAAATCCGTCGGAGGCTGTGCAAAACTTGCGAACCGTGATTGCCACCGTAAATAGTTTATATATATATATAAATGTAAGTATATATATACACGGTTTCATCAAGTTTGCACGTATATAAAAAAACTGATAATAGTATACTAACTAATCGATGAACGGCTGGATACGGTTGGCGATGTAGGATCCCACCAGTGATTCGAGAGAAAAGCGCGTATCTTATTGTCTGGTATATATTCGCTTAGATGTTTGTCGAGTATGGTATTCGGGAAAAAAAAAAATTACAAAAATATTCAAGGATAAAAATTCCAACGAATATTATATTATAGATGAATTGTTTACATACCAATGAATTTTTTTTTTTTTTTTATCAACCTATATTGGGTTGGTTTACAATGTTTTTAACTTCGCTCTCCACTTATCACGATCTTTGGTGAGTCTTTTTAATCCGGCGTAAGTATCAATACCTGTGTCATTTTTCAGTTGAGCTATGTACGAGTTTCTTCCTGGTGGTTTCCGTCCTTCAATTGCACTTTCTATTATAGTATGATGCAATTCTTCTTCATGGCATAAAACGTGTCCCATCATGTCCCATCGTCGTCGCTTTATGGCTTTAAGTAAGGATCTTGTTTCTTCAACTAGGGTCATTACATCGTCATTTGTTACTCTTTCTGTCCAGTTTATTTTTTTCATTTGTTTCCAGCACCACATTTCGAATGCTTCAAGGGATCTTTTTTCTTTTTCAAAATTAACCCATGTCTCGCAGCCGTATAATGCGACACTCCACACAAATGTTTTTAGAAATTTCTTTTTTTGTTGCTCTGCTAATTTTTTTCGAAACCAAAATTTTCTTTTTCTTGATAAAAGCTGTCTTTGCTTGCCCGATTCTTTGTTTAATTTCCTGCGAGCTTCTTCCGTCTGATGTTATTAAACTTCCCAAGTATTTAAAACTAGAAACTTGTGAGATAAGTTGGTTTTCTAAATAAATATTTGCGTTAATTGTGGGTTCACGTGCACAAACTAAAATTTTTGTTTTACCTGAATTTATATGCATTTGATACTTATTTATAATTATTTGCATTTCTGCCAGGGCTCTCTGGAGGTCGTGTTCTGTTTCTGCTAATAATATGATGACGTCTGCAAAACGAATCAATGAAATCAATAAACCACCCACTCTGATTCCAATCCTAAACCTGTTTAGTTTATCTTTAACTTAGTTTACCATTGTACTTTTTTTTATATAGCAGTTGAATAATAATGGTGAAAGTGGACACCCTTGTCTTACATCTCTACGTATTTTTGCACTATCTGACTCATTATTTATTGTAATTTCTGCGCTTTGATTTTTGTAGAGGTTATATATAATTTTCCTCTTTAAAATCTAAATTTAATTATTTCATTATTGAGAACATAATTTGCCAATCAATATTTATTCATAATTAATAACATTGAAAACATAATAAACAAATTATAAATAATTATAAACAGAATTAAAAACATAATTAATAAAATTGAAAACATAATAAACAAATTATAAATAATTATAAACAGAATTAAGTTCATAATAAATAAATTAAAAACATAAACTCTAATCAAGCAAGGATGATTATACACCAGTTATAGCTGATATTCATGGAAACGAGCTGGAAGTTTCCTGGTGTGACAAGGTCTGGCAGCATTTGTAGTAGAACTGGAAGGGCTCTCTACTTCGACCTCATGTCGGACATTGTCAGGGGATCCTGGTTGATCCTCTTCTTCTCCGTTGACTTCCCACAATATTTTCCACGACTTAAGCTGTGAAACATGAGCCGTTGTGGCATACATCTCTTGGCCAACAGTGGCTAGCTCTGCTACTCGGTATGTATCACTGGGTAGTACCTCGATGACTTGTAAGGGCCGCTCGCGGTACTTTGCCTGCAACTTAGAATTTTGATCTGGCCGTGGTTGACGCAACATCACCACTACTTCACCGACATCATATTTTACCCCTGGATGGTGTCGTTGATCATACCAAGCTTTTGCATGGGACTGACTCTCCTCAATCCTCTGACGAGTCTGATCCTGTATGATCGACGGGTCTGTCCAGTCATTCCGGGTAAGACTGTGGTTCAGCAACACACCACCATGATACCGAGGGCAATACCCATGAAGAGCCTCAAAAGGAGTTTTGTTGCTTGACTTGTTCACTGCTGTATTGAGGTGCCGTTCTAGTTCTGGCAGATGTGCGTCCCAGTGTTGTTGATCATTAGACATAATACTTAACAGTGGGAGTATAGTCCGGTTTACCCTTTCCACCTGTCCATTTGCTTGTGGATGTCTAGTCGAATTTAAGGTGTGATTAATACCTCGCTGATGACAAAAATTGTTGAACGCCTTGCTCGTGAAACAAGTACCCCGATCACTAATAATGCAACTAGGTAAACCGCGTGCATTACAAAATCTTGTGAGACGGTTGATTACACTAGCAGTGTCTGTGGATCGGCATGGATAGAGATGGGTGTACTTGGTCAAGTTGTCAACTAACACCAAAATGAATTTATTCCCTGTTGAACTGGTTTTTAATTTTTTAAATATCCTTCGGTATATAATTTTTATGAGTATTTTTGAGGCATGGGGATCTTTAAGCTCAGAGTTCTAAAATGTGTACAAGAGTCAGCTTATTCTTTTTAGGTAGTGTTACAGTTTTGCTGTTGCAAAAGTTCTTCGATATTACTTCTGTTTCATATATATTTTTCATAAGATAGTACATCGGGTCTATTATGCTTTCGCTTGCGTATTCATATGGTTTCTTATGTTTCGATGTTTCAATTGTTCTTCCATGTCAGTCCGATGTTTGTATTTACGTCTTTCTTCAATTAAGTCTATGACACTTGGGGTGATCCATTCTTGCCTAGGTATTTTTCTTTTCTCACTTAGTGTGGTTTTCGAGGCGTCTATTACAACGATTTTTATGTTCTCCCATGTTTTATCTATTGGTTCATTTCGTTCATCTTTATTTTTATATATTTTATCCATGTTTTTCTTTGGAATTTCAACTACTTCCACATTTTTCGACTCTTTGAGATTATAGTTTGTTTGCTTTCTTACAACTTAAGCGATTTTTTTTTAGTTTCAAACAAAATTTCATACCCACTAGTTGATGGTCATTGTCACAGTCTGCTCCGGGATAAGTTTTGCAATATTTGACTTGATTTTTAAACCGATTCTTTACTAGTATATAGTTAATCTGATATATTTTTGTATCGCTGGGCATTTTCCATGTGTATCTTCGTCTCTTGTGTTCTTTAAATAGTGTATTCGTAATCACATAACTGTTTTCTCTGCTGAATTCCACTAATCGGTCTCTTCTTGCGTTTCTTTGACCTAGTCCATATTTTCCCACTTCTCTTCCGCCATTACCTTCACCCACTACTGCATTCCAGTCACCCATTATAATGACGTTATCTTTTCTTTTTGTGAGTTTTAGTAGTTCTTCTATTCCTCAATTCATCAGCTCTCTGTAACGGGACCGCCGCTGGCGAATCTCTGCTACGTAATAATTTTAACGCTATTTGTTAAAATTGGTAATCACGTGCCTTTATTATTTAAATTGTCAAATATATACAAATAATATGGAGGAAAGCGACTCACGTCCCCTATCCCGTGTGGAATGGGCAATGGGTCGAGGTCACTTTTACATCGCGGGGAAATGGTATACGATGTTAAGATATTCTTGTATACATAAGATGGGAAGATACGGATGTTCACGTCCGGCCCGTTCAGACAAGTGGCGTCGACTCGTGGACCCGTACGGGAAAGCGTGACCTACGCAGGCGCGCTTAGGGGGATTATCCTTCCGTGGAAGTCCTGAAAAGGACTGTTTTAATTCACTCGCGTCTTCCGCTTGAGATTGCGAACGGTTGGTTCCGGCGTCGAATGTGGTCGTCGTACGGTACGGTGGTTTCAATGCACGCCGTATGGGCCACACCGAAGTCTCCGTCGTTCGTTGACGAGTTCTTAACCGTCGTAGAATCGTTCGAGGTCGTTGAGCGGGTTCTTGATATGTTCCTCGTTCCGGCAGCTTGGCGATCTTCAAGGGTCAGTTGGTGGTGTCCTTCTTAATTCCGGCAACAATTGGTTTGATGGAAATGTTGACGTTTGGAAGGTTAGACAAAGAATGGGGTTGGTAGCTTTGCTTTGCTTTGGGGGGGATGGCTATGCCGTTTACTATATCAGGCTTTTGCCTTTACTAGTGGATGGAATTTGAGACGGATTTTGATTATTGGTTAGTCCAAGTAAGTGGGTAAGGTTTGAGTTGTTTTGTGGTAGTTGGTGGGGGGTGAGTTTTGCCTAGAAGTCGGATATGGGCATGGTTTGAGAAAGAGTTTTTATAGAACACGCCAGCGGTGAAACCACGTAGTTGCTAGGTTGAGTTGTTGTTGTAATTGGATTGCTGCATGTTTGGGATTTTTGTCAGAGGTGAAGAACATGGTATCATCAGCGAAAAGTGAGAGATAAGCTTTAGGAATCGTTGGTATGTCGTTGATGTAGGTCAAGTATAGGGTTGGGGATAGGCAAGAACCTTGCGGGACGCCTGCGAGAATGTTTCTGGTGGTCGAGAATGAGTCTTCAATTTTAGTGATGAAAGCATAAGTTAAGAAAGGTCGTTAAGAAAGGATTCGACGATTTTAACGATTTCAGTCGGAATGTTCAGTTTGGAAAGTTTGTAAAGGAGGCCTTCGTGCCAGACTCGGTCGAAGGCTTTCTCTACGTCAAGAAATACGGCAGCGGTGTTTATGTTGTTGTTAAAGTTTTGGCTAAGTTGGTGTGTAATTTTTGTTAGCTGAAGAGTAGTTGAGTGTTCAGGTCTGAAGGCAAATTGTTCTGGGCGAATTTTGTCTCGGAGATTGTTTTGAAGATGAGAGAGGATGAGACGCTCATAGATTTTCGAAAAGGAAGAGAGTAGTGCGATAGGTCGGTAGTTTACAGGAAGTTTGTGGTCTTTGCCTGGTTTGGGAATAGAGATGATGACTGCTTTTTTCCAGGCAAGAGGAAAGTAGCAGATTCTGAATGAGCTGTTGATAATTTTCGTTAGGAATAGCAAGATATAGTTTGGAAGGAATTTAAGGGCCGTGTTGGTGATGAGATCGTCACCAGGGGCTTTTTTTTTTGCGAAGATCGCCAATTAGTTTTTGGATGGTGCCTGGGGTGGTAAATAGGTTGGATTTAATGTTGAGGTTGTGAAGAGAATGGTAATGATCCGTTACTTCTGGTAAGTCAGGGCCAGGGTTGGTTTAAAATTGGTGTTCGAGAGAGTCAGCTACTAGTTCAGCACGATCCTTGGACGAGAAGATTAAACCGTTTGGACCAGTCAGTGGGTGGGATGCAGGGCGTTTGTGGAGGAGACACTTGTTAAGCTTATAAATTGATCCGTCGTGGATGTCAAGTGAGTTGAGGAAGATGTCCCATTGGTCGGTTTTGTAAGTTTCTATTAGGGTACGGATGATAAAGGTTTTAGCGTTAAGTAAACGTTTAGTGGTCGGATCGCGGTTTCTTTGTCATTCGCGGCGTAATTGGTTTTTTACAGTAATTTCGTTTTTGATGTAATTTGGTAGTAAGAAGGAGGAGTTTTTAGTTTTAGGTGTGAAAGTAGCTTCAGTTGCGTGATGTATGTTTTTGGTAAGCCATTCGATTGCCGAATCGATTGACTGCTTGTCATTGGTCGGTTGAGTTGTTGGATTTGGTAGGTTTGTAAGGATTGTTTTGTATTTTGTCCAGTTGATGAAGCGGGTAGTGGTTGGAGGCGATGATGATATTGGAGTGCATAGCGTCTCCAGAAGGATAGGATTATGGTCAGAGGATAGTTCATTGAGATTGTAAGTTTGAGTTGTGTAGGGTAATCGTACGAGAGCAGTGTCGAGTATGTCAGGTCTGTGCCTGGCGTTTTTTGGAAAATGAGTGGGAGACGAGGGAGCAGTAATGGAATAGTCGGATTGTTGTACGTGGTCGAAGAGGACGCGGCTGGGGGTCTTTAGCATTAAAGTCACCTGCCGAGATTTGCCATTCCGCGCTCTGAGTCAGCAAGTTTAGGTCGGTGGTTGTAACAGTGGCGCCGGGTGGTTTGTAAACTGCTGAAATAAGTACCACATGGTCGTTAAGTTTAATAAGGACGGAGGAAGTCTGAATAGAAGTATTTAGTTTCGTTTGCTGATGAACTATGCGTCGGTGGTTGAGGACAGCCGTGCCGCCATGCGGAGGTGAGCCGCGGACCGGTGTTAGGTCGTTTCGGTAAGTGAAATAATTGGGAATGTGAAGTTTGGTAGACGGAGATAAGCGAGTTTCGTTAAGAAGGATTATGTCAGTTTTCAGTTGGAGTGCTAGGGAACGTAGTTCGTTAAGTTTCTGGGTGATACCGTTGGAGTTCCAAAATAAGATTTATAAATTATCCATTATGGGGCGTGAGTATGGACAGGAACGACTTTATGGTGGTTTCGAAAAGGGATTTTGGGTCTTGGTTACTGGATAGTGCAGTTAAGAGGTTGGTGAGTAGGGTGAGAATCCTTTGTAGGTCGAGAATTGGCACGACAGAAGTTTTGACAGAGGGTGCCGAACGGGTGGTTACTGCAGCGTATGTTGGTGGGTGATTTTGTGCGGTTTAAGGTGGAATAGTGGGATTTGGAAGTTGGGGTTTCGGTGGAACGGTGTTTTGGACTGGATGTTTTGGTTCGTTTGGGCTCCGAGTAGGTATTTCCTGTTGTTTTTGTACCACAAATTTGGGACATCCGCGGAAATTTTCCGTATGAGGGCCGCCAAATTGCAGCAGGTGGGAGTTTGGTCGGGGGTTTTTGGGCACATGTTTGCGTTGTGAATACCAGCGCATTTGACGCATCTCGGCGGATGTCCACAGTTACGAGAACCGTGACCGAAGCGCTGGCAAGAAAAGCACTGGGCTGGACCGGAGGATTTTAGGGCTTCAACTGAAATTTGCAGATAGAACAAGTTGTTAAAATGAAATATGTCTTTGACGTTCGGGGCAGCAACGATGTGCACAAGACATATGGGCATTGGTTTGTCGGGAGTTCCAAAGCGACGTACGAATTTGACGGAAAAGTTTAGGGACTCGAGTTCTCTGGTTAACTCTGTTGTGGGGATATCAACCGGAATACCCTTCAAAACGACCTTCAGGGTACGGTCTTCAGGTAGGCTGAAAGTGTGGAATTCAGTTTGATGGTTGCTTAGGGTGGACTGAATTAGTCGGAAGTGTGAGATATCGACAGTTTGGACAGTTATCTGCCCGTTTGAAGAGGACTTGGGTGTTAAACAAGAGGGATTTAAGGTCGGAAGCTTATATAATGGACGTAATCTTGTGCCAGGAGCTGGAGCTTAAGATAATAGGTGGTGGTCGGATTGGTTTGGGCGGTATGGCAGAAGTTGTGATTGGTTCGGAAGTAGAAGATGACAGGGATGTTGTTTTTGGTACAGAAGTTTCAGTTGGTACGGAAGTATTAGTTGGTATGGAAGTTGTAGTTAGTACGGAAGTTTGCGGAGAAAGAGAGCGATCGGTTCGAGTTAACATGGAAGTAGAGCTAGCATCCGAAAAGGAGTCTAAGGTCTTATAGTCGGTGGAATTTGATGGTTGTGGGGACGGGGACGGGGGTGTGGGACGCTGTCGTGGAACTTTGGTCCCCTGAGGGGGAATGTTAGCGGAGCCAACAATTTTCCGCTTTCGCGGTTTGTTGCCGCCCATAGCTGGTATTTTAGGTACTGTCGCTCTGAAAAGAGCGTTTTTCTATTGTTTTGGTGTACAGCGGGGATTGTTTTTGCGGCGATATGAGGGCGTGGCCCCACGACAGTTTTTTTGGGGGGGGAGGGGGGGGGTTGGATTTAAAATGACCGACGCTTTTGCGGCGGCTTATCTGTGGGCGCTGGTGCTCTGTTGGTGTAGCGCTGAAAACTGCTGTTTTGGTTTGCGCTGATGCCTGTTGAGGGTAGCGGTGAGAACTGCTGATTTTGGTTTGCCGCTGATGCCTGTTGGAGATTAGCGGTGAAAACTGCTGTTTTGGAGGTGACTTACATCAATGCGCGACGAGTGTCAATAACGGAATTGTGGGGTTGGTAGGTCAAACATACCAGTATTTATACACATCGAGCGAATCAGGCGTGCTTGTGATTGGTCGTCATGTTTAAATTTGCCGAGTGAAAATGACATCAATTGCTGGCTCGAATGGTATTGACCGTGTCATTTTTGCTCGGCAAATTTTCGTAAAAATATATTATAGAATGACCGTTTGTGTATTTTCTAGGAAGGCCAACGAGTCGTTTTTGCTTGCTATATTGCTCTCGACTTGTTGGCCTTGAGAACGGCCTTTAGTTTTACTCGCGCTTTGTGGCTTGTGCCGTATCAACTCCCCAGGTTTTATGAAGTACTATACCAATTCCGCATTGTCCGTTTTTTCCTTGGGAGTGAACCATTCTATATTTTCCTGACCAGAAGTCTCCACTGTTTGGCCATCTTGTCTCACATAGACCTAGTATTTCTAATTTCATTATTTCCATTTCAATTATAATCGTAATGTTTTCTAATTTGCCTAATTGACGCATTGTTCGTATGTTCCATGTCCCTATCATCCTATTTATCTTTTTCCCACAGGGATTCACCATTTGTACTTCGTGCAGGGCAGTTCTCACCCGGAAATCCGATTGGGGAACTATTTTATCTCCGGAAATATTTTTTACTCTGCTAAAGTCCATTGTTGAATCGATGTTAAAAACCATTGTTTAACTATGGAAAATAATGAGGTGGTATCTCGTTGCCTTCCTCAATGACTAATGACTAATAAAATAAAATTAATTTATAACGTTTGATATTGCTTTTATAATGATTTAAATCAGGCGCGTACACAAAAAAAAATTGTTTGGGGGGGGGGGGTTTCAAGTTGTAAACTTTAATATTTTGTATGATAAGAAGTTAATACAATTTCTATGGTATAATTATTTATTTTCTTATTAAAAACTTCAACGTATACTTAAAAAAATCAATCGTGTGTAGGTTTCACATATCATATTTTATAAATGCATACAATTTCTAAAAATTAAAAAACAAAAAATCATACTTTATAAATTAAAATACAATTTTATTTTCATAATACAAAATTCATTTTTCGTGGTAGTCTCGCAAATCTATTGACAACTTCGTCAACATCAATATCATGATTTCTATAAATATTCATGAGAGCTAATCCAGTCAGTCGGTCTTGTCCTATATTATTTCTCAGATAAGTTTTTAGTCTTCGTAATGTAGAAAATGATTGCTCTGCAGTAACAGTCGTCACAGGAAGAGTAGCTAATATCGTTAAAAGGCACTTTATATTTGGATAGAAATCACTAGATATTTGACACAAAGTAGTTAATAAACACTTAGGGCGAATATCAACAGATACATTTTTCCATTGTGTTTGCCATATTTTAATTTCAGCGTCAATTGTATCAAAATTTTCTAACAATGGCTTATAAAATTTGCATATTCTTGAATTTTGTTTACATATGTATTATCTTGAGTTATATACTTAGGAATCAATAATTGTAACGTGAACATTATACGATGGTGTTTAGAAAACCTTTCGTCTAGTTGATTAATAAAATGATCCAACAACGGCAAAAATATAGTACGTTTGTAGCATTGTTCTGGTGAATTAGCAGGCATGTTATCTCGAGAAGTCTGCTTACCTACAATTCTGGGTACCATAATTTTGTCTTCAAACATTGCTTTTTCGCATTCAGAAAAAATGATTTTAAAATGTTCATCTGATTTTTTCCTTTTTTCGATTAAAATGTTTCGTACGTCCTCTTTTCGTTCATAACAATAAGACAAATCAATATTGACTTTTTGTAATGCTATGCATAGAGGTAAGGTTAAAGCAATTATGTTTTCTATCACGTGTAAAGAAATTAAAAAATTCATTGCACTAATGGCACTGACAATTGAAATGCAGTTTTTGATGTTTCAATATTCGAACTACTTTCCAATTGTTTTAAAGCGTGGTAAATGGCTAAATATAACTCTTTGAAGCGGGTTATACTTTCGTGGCGCTCAATCCAACGAGTTTTGCAAATCTTTATTAAAGTTAACTGTCGACTATCAGGAATATATTTTTTAATATTTTCAATTAATATGCATGATCTCTGTGAAGAAGCTCGAAAAAATATAGCGACTGAGGAAACCGTACCTATGTAATTTCTTATAGACACAACTTGGCATGAGCTACTTATTGCCAAGTTCAACGAATGCGCTGTGCAATGAACATATAATGCATAAGGTACTTCACCTGTAATATATTTTTGAACACCTTTGAACTGCCCACTTATGGCCGCGGCTCCGTCATATCCTTGTCCAACGAGATATTGTTTTTCTAAGCCAAATTTATAGCATTATTGTTTTTGATAAACCCTCGCCAGTCAAATTATCTGCTACAACAAACTCGAAAAAATCTTCATTGATACAATATGTTGAGGTATCGACATAACGCACACAAATCGACATTTGCTCCAATCTTGAAACATCTTGAGTTTCATCCACTAAAATAGAAAAATACTTTGACGTTTTTATTTTTAATACTCTATTTTCTTGAATTAAGTCACCGCAGATTGTTATAATTTCATTTTGAGTGTTAGGACTTGTATATGAAGTAAATGCAGTCGAATTTTCTAGATGGTTTTTCAATTTAGAATCCGTTTGTGCTTTAAATCTTAGTAACGATCGATTATTGCCGTCATTTACTTCAGAATTGTTATACACATGACCCGCGTCTCGATGTCCCCTAAGAGCGATATTTTGGCGACCACATAATATTATTGTTTCTATGATTGAAAAAAGTTTGATTCGATTTTCTAACACTTGTTTTTTACGTGAAGCGTCGATTTCATTTACCATACCAAATGTACCATACCCGCACTGTAGATAATTTATGATATTCACTTTTTGAATGCTGATTGAAACGCTCGATTGAGTCTTTCCATTTAGTAAAAGGTACTTTAATTAGAGCTTCTTATTTTTGGTGAGAACCTTTACCAGCAAAATCGTTCGAAAACAATACGCAAATTTTACATAATGCACCTTCTACATGCTTGGAATAAACTAACCACGTATATCGCCTAAACCAGTCAATTTGAAATTTTAACCGTCGATTTTGCGAAATAGGAAACTCATAATTATTAGGTGGAACCCATGGGTGCTTGAACAATTCATATTTTTTTGCATCATCAATTTGATTGTTATTTAGATAGAAACCAATGTCTTTAATGTGACAATCTGAATTTGATACTTCCTATAACAAAGTAACCGAAGAAGAAACAACATTTTCATTTTCTATGGCACATACATTTTCCGATGCAGATATTGAATCTTCTTTTAATTTTTTGACGCCAAAATTAAATAATGTCGATTGATTAAAATTATTTCTTTTCATTTTTATAAAAGTTTCACTACACTCTTTTACACGAACTCGCGAACATCAAACGCCGAACACAAAAAAAAATCGATACGAAAACTGAACAAATTCAACTTATACTAAATATTAAATCGTAAATAAACCATTGGAATCAGACTTTATACAGTGCATGAAGTATGAACTGATTATCTTATACGGTGGTGAACGATAAACGTGTCATTAAAATGGGAACACCGACCAATTATGTTATCGCATCCATTAATTTTCGGAATGTAATAAAAATACCTAAATAAGGCATATTGTTATAAAATTCAATACACGACGGAAATTTTTATCTACAGATTTAGAAACTATAATAATGATATTAATACAAATAATACGACAAACGTTTTATTTATCTTCCTCATTGACAAAAATCGCTTGAGTTTCTCTTAAAATTCTTTAA
This sequence comes from Sipha maydis, assembly GCA_034509805.1. Lineage (NCBI taxonomy): Eukaryota > Metazoa > Arthropoda > Insecta > Hemiptera > Aphididae > Sipha > Sipha maydis. The sequence goes on along the minus strand of JASXSY010001866.1, from coordinate 14,485 downwards.
AAATTTATAAGTTTTCCTACAATTTCGGGGGGGTTTGAACCCCTAAAACCCCCCCTTGTATACGCGCCTGATTTAAATAATTGTTTGCTAAAAAACTTTTTAATTGTATTGACTCTGTACATACCTGATGATGAATTTTTTATTCGAAACCGATCGTACATAACACATTTAATAATAATCTAGGTCACGCATTTATTTATTTATACATTAAAAAAACTTTACTAATTTGGCATTTTTATGAAATAATAATAATAATATTGTAATACGTTAAATTTCAACACGATACCAAGATACCTGTTACTTAATGAAGAATTTATCTTAAATGACTCGTTACATTTGTCAAATTGGAATTTATAACTTTGAAGCAAATGAAAAATCTTTCAAGGTTTACTATATGCGCTATATTAAACTCCTAAGTATATTAGGATTTATAAACGCAAATACTTTTATTTTACTTTTTGCTGTTAGGATTTAGTGATACAACACATATAGAGTACTACGTTCGTATATACTATAGGATTTTAATTGTTTTACTTTTTAGATTTTGTCTATAGTGACTTCAAAATTATTATGAACGATTTTTACTGTATAATATCTGCCATTCGATCTGTTCTAATCAGAAAATGTAGAAACAGAATAAAAACGAATATTTGGTGGTATTGAAACGTTAAGGTGTAAAATTACCGCTATGGCGCGCCACTTTCATCGCCATAATTTCTAAATGTTATACTAACCGTTGTTCGCGTGGTGTTTTTATTTTCCTAAATCCTCTCTGGGAATTGGGATAATAAACGTGGACCAGCAGCACGTATAAATGTATAGTAATATAGTGATTGCGTTTTATCACTGTGGTGATTCCGAGAAAAGTAAAAGGAAAAATTTAAAGAGTTAAGGTGAAAATTACACACAACGATTCGCTCGCAATTTTTACATGAAACAATTATAAAAATAATAATTATAATATTATTTTATTGATACACCTGTACGACGGTGAAATACAATTTTATAGTAGTATTTATTTTGCCGTTTCAAAATGAAAAACGAAAAAAACGATAAAAATATATATAAACACATACAGGAATCGCTACAACAGTAGCCGTTTTTGTACATGGGTGTTTAGATAAATAATACTTTTAATCAAATTTCGAGTTTACAGCAGTCGACGCTTATTCGCACGTATGTATACGCTGCGCGACAACAAACAAATGACAGAATGTAAATATATTTATTGTTCTCTTGGGTTGGTCCAAATGAAAAAAAAAAGTAAATAAACCAAAGTATAATTGGATACGGCTGATTGTGATACACTAAATACAATTCAGTAAGCGAAAATAGTTTGCTTTACTAAATATTAAACGCATCATATTTTCATTACGAAGTCGTAATAATAATTATCCGTTGACATGATCTAAACAGTTTATAAAGAATATTAAAGAGGAAAAAACAAAATCACGATATTAGGTCAGTGAGATGAATACGTTGTACGTTCGGCCACAGATCAAATATATTTGAATGAATTATATTTTCATAACAATTATACCATGTACGTACATAATTATTAAGATATACAAGAGTTATTCCTTGATATTTATATGTTTATAAAAACATATAATGTTTCAACCATCAATATATGACGAAAAAACTTCATTGAGTATCATTAATATAATGATTATAAGTGCATATATGTAAAAAATCACGAGTATAATACTTCAAACAAATAAATTGTTTCAAATATATATATATATATATATATATATATATATAATATATATATATATATATATACATCAGTTGGGTATAATAAAGTTTAAAAGTACTTTACACTGATTGTTCAATAATGGAGGTTTAATAGTTTCTACTTTTGTCTTTTCCCCTCTAGAATAATAATTGTTTTCACACGTGTCATTCGGACAAAATTGAAAGCAGCGATGGATTTGGTTTCAAAAATAACTTTACTTCCAAATAATTACAAATGGGGTCGCTTCGGTAAGTAAACGAAAGAAAAATATGTCGCCATCATGGATTTCATTACAATTTTTGTACTGACTAATCATTTTACCTACTACCCTCGCGAAATCGTACACCAAAATGATTGCGTCGTCAATAACAGTGAAATTCCCTTAGGCCGTCTACACAAGAAGCAATTCAAAAGAAACTAAATGCGTTTTGTGAATCAAATTATTAATCGATTACTAACGCGTTGGTGACTCAGATCCACACACGATCATATTGAAATGTGACCGAAGTCACCAGTTTATTCTGTTTCGTTATATGGAAGGAATACCTATATCGGTATTTTTCAACACTATGAATGATGGAGAAATGATGGTTGCATATTACTATTACCATACCAAAAGAAATAAAAAACGAAGTTGATTTAGGTATCATCCATACATCGAAAGAAATTTTCAACATCAACTATTTGTTGCTGCACAATAATTGAACCTTTCAGATGCTAAATTGTCATGCTTTTACCGCGTGTCTAAAGAAAGTTACTAATTTCCCCTGCCATTCACGAAAAGAGAGTTTTTGAAAAAAAAAGATATTCATTTTTAATAGTTAGGGAAAATTAAATAGGCAAAAATAATATTTTAAAAAATCACACAATTTGACGTGACGCAACTTGAATGTGACTCGACAGTTGAATCACTTGGAACCAATCACTAACGCGTTAGTAACCAGTAGCGCCGTCTATTGTGTTCCAACGAATAGCATGCGTTGTGACTCAAAGCGGATTGGTTAGTGATTTTCGTCAGAAATTAGTTTCTTTTGAATGGCTCCGTGGTTAGTGTCTCGAGCAATACTGTACATAATAATAACAATATGGTTACCGTTGTAGGCGTTTGTTATCCTCATAGTATATTGAATCAGACTTCTACAAATTATAATCACCCGCGCACGTGTGTGTACTATTGATTTGTATTGTGTATGTACGCACGCTTGCACGATTTTATTTGATCACGAATTTGGTAAAAATAGAATTTGCGCGATTATTTTAATAACATATATTTATGAAAAACATTGAACTCGCTTAACCCATCAAATCGTTAATAAAATATAAACGTTTCGACCACCTACCACACAACTATGGTTATTAAACCGAGGTACCTCGAATACGGTCGAACGGGAGTTGTGTAGATGAACAATGGCCAAAGGATGAATGGACGGGAGGAAACACTACCGGAATGACGGATGGTGAAGTAAACTGTAATAATATAACTTCTACTATATACTGTAGAAACGTTCGAAAAAAAAACCCTTATTACATACCTCGTGCTTTGAGCTGTATTATGCGCTTGCTGTCGACAGGATTAAGTCTGTATTTATCCACAGGCACACGGTTTTTTGTACAATCGTTTTACTTTCCCAGAACAAAATTGCAATGGAGTCGAGTGTACATGTTATGATATTGGTAAAATAAATCTCTGAACCCTCATATTTACATACCTACATAAATAGAACAGATAGCACACTGTTTTTATTTAACAACGATGCCGATCGTGTGTTACAACTTGGTCTTGTTTATCCTGTGAGTTATAGGATTATCTCAGCAATACCATTTGATCAAAATCTTAGTAAAAAAATGACTAAGAATTATGAAAACAATAATTTATAAGATCTTCAAGAAGAACGATTATTATTTACTTTATACGACATGAATTATGATTAATTATTAATTATTACAAAATTAATTAACACAATTTAATTTCTATATTTGTCAAAACAATTCTTCGCCAAGTAAATTAATTATAGAAATAAAATAAGAGCACTTAACAATTCAGTTCATTTGGCATTTAATCATGATATCATATAAAAATATTTATTAAAATCTTTAAAATGACTCCCATTTTTTTTCTACATAATTTTTTCATGGGGGTTTGAAGATTTTTTTATAACATTTGTAGATTTATATTATACAACCGTATAAAATTATTATTATTTAGTCATTTATTTACATACCAAATTTATATATCTAACTTCTGTTAATGTAGTTGGTCATGGAAGTTATGTTTTATTTATTTTTTTTCTACTTGGATTTTTTGTTCGGTATAGTATACTCGTATAATTTTTTTTCTACTTGGATTTTTTGTTCGGTATAGAATACTCGTATAATTAATATTAATTCAAACGTTGAAAATATGATAAGAATTTTGTAAACCTAATGATGAAATATGATGTTAGACATCAGAACTGTTGTATACACTCACGGATTCGGTTATCTGATTCTTGCAATATAAATCTACGGCTAAGTATCGAACTGTCGACCATCGATTTGGAATCTCCGTAACGTGCACGTGCCACTTGGATTTAACTCGTTCACAGTTATATAACAATATGTAACATTCACGCTCATCTGCAGCCCGTTCCGCTTTTAAGTCATTTCCTACATCTACATGTTCAGTTCAAGATGCTTCGTATATTGCATTTCGATGAGTGTTTAGGCTTGTTCAAACGGCGTGCGTTATAATAATAGTAAGAGTGTACGTCTACATTATGCTATGCGGTGCACATTTAAAGAACCCCGCGAACGTAACTATTTTGATGGTAACAAAAGAACGATTATTCCTGAATACAAATTGTTTTCCATCGCGTATAAGTTACTCTGTAACACAGAATGGTGTGGTTACAATAGGAGAAGAAAAGAAAAAAGTCGTGAAATTGTATTTTAATTTATTACTACAACCAGTAATACGAATAGTAACTGAAATGGATTATATAGCACATTTAAAAACTAATATAATATTACAATACGTATATACGTATATATTCTAAAATAAAAATATACTCGAAGTATTTGATTCTTAGATTACTCGTTAAATTTTTGTTAATTATCAGCGATATAATTATTTGCTACAAAATAAATATGTTTAGTTTTACCTGTAAACAAATAAAAATTACTTATCCATTAATTATACATACAATATTATATTATCGAACGACAAGAATTTTAATATTTTCATATTGATTTTACCATGAAATGTCATTGAATAATTGATATTTGAAACACGTAGGTATACCAATAATAATTTCACTCAGTACATACAAATCTAAACGCTCTTGTCTTACTAATCACTCGATAGTTTTTTTGTTGTGAACGAAAACATTGGAAATTAACAAATACATTTTATTGAATTCACCATACATATCATGTTCCATTTAGTCATAGGTTTGTTCACGAGGGGTATGCTGGGTATACCCAGGTACCTTCCGAAATGTTGTAAATGAGGCCCTACAATTTAAATCTGTGAGTAAAGACCTAATCTATATTTTGACTGCTGTTTCTCAAATTAAATGCAATTAATTTTAAAATATTTGGTAAACATTAAATGATATTTCGTAATACAAACAAAAAAAAGTTATCTACATTTTCTTGCAAGAAACTTACTATGATAATATAACAGCTCTGATTGACTATGAAAATACACATCAAAAATAATTGAAGTTATATGAGAACAATTTACGATATTCAAAGAAAACAAATTCATTGGAATTAATATACCACAATATTAAATTAAAATTAAAATATTTATTTAATTATGCTTACATTTTAACTTATTAAATATACCAACACGTTTCGTTAAAATAAAGACTAAAAGTATTGGGCGCGCCCTAGAAATACAGGGTAGATCCGATTGCGTACAATTTACCTTTTTGAGAACACGATTGCTTATGTTTTCTGTATAACATAGGGAACCCCGTAAAACGACACGATTGCATATGCCACGTTGCCAAATTTATAATTATACATTTATTTTGTTTTCAATAGTTCATACGTTTTGAAAATTTTTCAAAAATTCTAAATATATAGTATAAAGTTGTATTTATTAAAAAAAAAAAAAAAAAAAAACGAGTTTACAAAATAATTAGTTAATAGCAAATAGCTTATCACGAAGAACTACAAGTCAAAAGCTTTAATCCGTTTTAAATCAGCTAAAGCCATATTTTTATTAATTCCTTTTGAAACTGAACAAATTTTCGTCATTGTTTCGACTTGGCTTTCTCTTAATATTGATATAACCACATGTGTTGGTGGATGTGCATAATGGAGTTGCCCATTGTACATCTTGTGAAATCTCTCTGGGCTATTTGTTGTTCTATTAATTCAATTTATTTTTATAGATGTATACAGTTATACAATAATGATTAGAGCCCGGATTCATATGCTAAAAAAACATGCAAATGCATAAAAATCCGGGCCCTAAGTTAATGGTTTTAAATAAACTTACCTAGGTATAATTGATGGCTCTTTCTCCCAAATTTCAGGGGGAAATAAACAGCCAGGTTCAATACAAGTCTTTAAAATATAATCCAAAAATACATGACCATCTGTTTCATTTGAACTTGAACTCATAATTTGAATAAAACCATCTTCAACTTGTTCGAATTTTAGAAATGGTAGTCCAAAAAATAATTTTAACCACTGGCCCAATTCGTCTTCATTAATATACGATGTTCGTAAAATACTGTGGTTTTGTATCTAATCAATAAAATATTTTATTAATACGCCACCAAGCTTGGCCTAAATGAAATCGACAACCAATAATTTTTATTTCAGGAAACACCGTTTTTGCAGCGACAACCAATAATTTTTATTTCAGGAAACACCGTTTTTGCAGCTTCATGGGCAGCAATTTCAAAATCGACATGCAATTGTTTTATATTTAATATTTCAGATGAATATTTTGAGCTTAATTAAATTAAATACGTCCACATTTGAATATAAGTTTCTTTGCATTTGTCACTTAAAAAAAAATGAACCAAAGGTAAATAATAACCGTTCTTTAATCCGTGTATTGTATAAAGTTGCAAAAAGTATTTGGGTGCGTATTCAAACGTACCATGTACAAATAGGTACTTCATATAATACATAATATCTTAACAAAAACAAATAAAAAAAAACCGGGTAAGTGGATGTCGCTTTGCTGTACAGTAGATTACAATGATAACTAAGGTAAGATGGTAACTATAATTTAAATTAATTATAAATATTTAGAAATAAAAAATCAAGGCGAGAATACTATCTCTTGGAGAAGTTTGATGTCCACTCCGTAGCTGAAAAGCATTACTTAATCAGCAAGACAAAAAATCAAGAAATAAAGTAAGTACATATCCCAGTTCTTTAATTATTATTAGTTTTTTTTTAATTATAATGTCGATAAAATAATAATTATAATAATAATAATATACTAATATATTTTATTCACGTAATGATGAATTTTCAAATGAATGTTTTTTGGCGTAAATTAATTTAACTTACTGCGTAGTAATAGTGGCTAATAATAAATATATTATTTTAATCATAATAATATCATCAAATATAAATACTAAGTTATATCATAGGCTGATAGACCGTCTTCGCTCAGAATCGTTTTTCGTATACAATGATATTATGCAATTGAATTTAACGCCATCCATTACAGTGACCCATTGTAATCTACTGTACAGCAAAGCGACATCCACTTACCCGGTTTTTTTTTATTTGTTTTTGTTAAGATATTATGTATTATATGAAGTACCTATTTGTACATGGTACGTTTGAATACGCACCCAAATACTTTTTGCAACTTTATACAATACACGGATTAAAGAACGGTTATTATTTACCTTTGGTTCATTTTTTTTTAAGTGACAAATGCAAAGAAACTTATATTCAAATGTGGACGTATTTAATTTAATTAAGCTCAAAATATTCATCTGAAATATTAAATATAAAACAATTGCATGTCGATTTTGAAATTGCTGCCCATGAAGCTGCAAAAACGGTGTTTCCTGAAATAAAAATTATTGGTTGTCGATTTCATTTAGGCCAAGCTTGGTGGCGTAAGGTAAGTATCTATAATTATAACACAAAAAAATTGTTATTAATAAAATATTTTATTGATTAGATACAAAACCACAGTATTTTACGAACATCGTATATTAATGAAGACGAATTGGGCCAGTGGTTAAAATTATTTTTTGGACTACCATTTCTAAAATTCGAACAAGTTGAAGATGGTTTTATTCAAATTATGAGTTCAAGTTCAAATGAAACAGATGGTCATGTATTTTTGGATTATATTTTAAAGACTTGTATTGAACCTGGCTGTTTATTTCCCCCTGAAATTTGGGAGAAAGAGCCATCAATTATACCTAGGTAAGTTTATTTAAAACCATTAACTTAGGGCCCGGATTTTTATGCATTTGCATGTTTTTTTAGCATATGAATCCGGGCTCTAATCATTATTGTATAACTGTATACATCTATAAAAATAAATTGAATTAATAGAACAACAAATAGCCCAGAGAGATTTCACAAGATGTACAATGGGCAACTCCATTATGCACATCCACCAACACATGTGGTTATATCAATATTAAGAGAAAGCCAAGTCGAAACAATGACGAAAATTTGTTCAGTTTCAAAAGGAATTAATAAAAATATGGCTTTAGCTGATTTAAAACGGATTAAAGCTTTTGACTTGTAGTTCTTCGTGATAAGCTATTTGCTATTAACTAATTATTTTGTAAACTCGTTTTTTTTTTTTTTTTTTTTTTTTTAATAAATACAACGTTATACTATATATTTAGAATTTTTGAAAAATTTTCAAAACGTATGAACTATTGAAAACAAAATAAATGTATAATTATAAATTTGGCAACGTGGCATATGCAATCGTGTCGTTTTACGGGGTTCCCTATGTTATACAGAAAACATAAGCAATCGTGTTCTCAAAAAGGTAAATTGTACGCAATCGGATCTACCCTGTATTTCTAGGGCGCGCCCAATACTTTTAGTCTTTATTTTAACGAAACGTGTTGGTATATTTAATAAGTTAAAATGTAAGCATAATTAAATAAATATTTTAATTTTAATTTAATATTGTGGTATATTAATTCCAATGAATTTGTTTTCTTTGAATATCGTAAATTGTTCTCATATAACTTCAATTATTTTTGATGTGTATTTTCATAGTCAATCAGAGCTGTTATATTATCATAGTAAGTTTCTTGCAAGAAAATGTAGATAACTTTTTTTTGTTTGTATTACGAAATATCATTTAATGTTTACCAAATATTTTAAAATTAATTGCATTTAATTTGAGAAACAGCAGTCAAAATATAGATTAGGTCTTTACTCACAGATTTAAATTGTAGGGCCTCATTTACAACATTTCGGAAGGTACCTGGGTATACCCAGCATACCCCTCGTGAACAAACCTATGACTAAATGGAACATGATATGTATGGTGAATTCAATAAAATGTATTTGTTAATTTCCAATGTTTTCGTTCACAACAAAAAAACTATCGAGTGATTAGTAAGACAAGAGCGTTTAGATTTGTATGTACTGAGTGAAATTATTATTGGTATACCTACGTGTTTCAAATATCAATTATTCAATGACATTTCATGGTAAAATCAATATGAAAATATTAAAATTCTTGTCGTTCGATAATATAATATTGTATGTATAATTAATGGATAAGTAATTTTTATTTGTTTACAGGTAAAACTAAACATATTTATTTTGTAGCAAATAATTATATCGCTGATAATTAACAAAAATTTAACGAGTAATCTAAGAATCAAATACTTCGAGTATATTTTTATTTTAGAATATATACGTATATACGTATTGTAATATTATATTAGTTTTTAAATGTGCTATATAATCCATTTCAGTTACTATTCGTATTACTGGTTGTAGTAATAAATTAAAATACAATTTCACGACTTTTTTCTTTTCTTCTCCTATTGTAACCACACCATTCTGTGTTACAGAGTAACTTATACGCGATGGAAAACAATTTGTATTCAGGAATAATCGTTCTTTTGTTACCATCAAAATAGTTACGTTCGCGGGGTTCTTTAAATGTGCACCGCATAGCATAATGTAGACGTACACTCTTACTATTATTATAACGCACGCCGTTTGAACAAGCCTAAACACTCATCGAAATGCAATATACGAAGCATCTTGAACTGAACATGTAGATGTAGGAAATGACTTAAAAGCGGAACGGGCTGCAGATGAGCGTGAATGTTACATATTGTTATATAACTGTGAACGAGTTAAATCCAAGTGGCACGTGCACGTTACGGAGATTCCAAATCGATGGTCGACAGTTCGATACTTAGCCGTAGATTTATATTGCAAGAATCAGATAACCGAATCCGTGAGTGTATACAACAGTTCTGATGTCTAACATCATATTTCATCATTAGGTTTACAAAATTCTTATCATATTTTCAACGTTTGAATTTAAATTATAACTCATAGAAAATCTTGGAATAGTGGACCTTTAAATACACCTGTTGCCGAAAGAGAATATTAATAAAATAATATTTTTCGTTTCTGTCTATGTTAAATTAAGTTTTATTGAATTGTACAAAAACATTTTACTGAGTCGGTAATCCTCATTGGTTTTATTTATTTTTTTGAAATGTCATATGGTTCCCAAATTTAGACCGGGTTGACTAACCGCAATGACAATGAATAATTGGATCGCTTGTGTCGTGACCAAATTTCCTTAGCCCTGGTTCATCGTAAATATTGAAATATCTACAACAAGTGTCGTGTCCCTCTCCATACAGCTAGCCGCTGTTCAGACATCGAAACCTTGTCGTTTCGAAGAACGTAATACATTTATTTCAACGGAGCTGTGGCCTACGGGACCTGAACACTTGTCCGCCGTCGAAAAACAGAGGCGTCCGTCAATAGATCACCATCGTATCAGTGACGCGTGGTCCGGTGGAACGGATCTGATGGTCATAAATCATCACGCATGTACAGTATATATTTTAAATCGTCACCGCGGCCCGATACATTATAGTGTAACAATATTGGGTGGACGTGGTTAGGCCACGTATCCGCCGCGTTGTTCCAATAGTTATATTGTGCCGGGTTCGGATCGAATCCGAATAATTATTTAAAACAATGTGTGAGCACACGTAATGTGTACCTTTTACTCGCAAACGATCTTGTACTATAATATACCACCGTCGTAATTGAAATACCGCGGCGTTGTGCCCGCCGGCAGTGTTTGCGGTGGGACATAATAATGCACGGATACACTGCTGCTTGTACACTGTACACACACCTCAGCCAATGTCTGTCTGTTCCAATAGTAATTTTGAATTGTTCCGTTGCCATTGTGCGCGTTCCACACGTGCACGCACAATTGAAACGGTAATTAATAGTCGGTTTATCGGTACGGTTCAGCCCGCGTAACGCGTCCCGTGGAAACCTTGTTTGCGAAACGAAAATCGTAAAATCAGCATCCGTCTGTCCCTGACCGCCGTCGCGACGGAGATTATTACACGACGACAACGAGTGGACGAGGGCGGCTACGTACCACCGGATTTAACGGTTTGTGATCGACGTGCACGGAGCGAAACGAGCCTGAAATTAATGTCACCAACGAAAACTACACGTTCCACGGTACGAGAGTAGTAACGATGACGTAACAGAAAAGTGTTGCGCACCATACTGCACAGTAAATAATGATCTCGATCGAACACAGTCGAAACCCAGGAACGGAAAATACAATTCAAACGTCAAACCGTCAGTAGGTGCGTACCAATGCTGAAAGTAACAGTCGGTCGCAACACGTAAAAGAAATCATAATATACGAAAAAAAAAAAAAAATTATAAAATGAAAATTCCGAAGATAAACGCAACGGTCCGCCATAATGTGATCATTTTATAACATTGTTATTGAACTTAGTTTAAAAGGTAACAGTTGGGTTTTATTTTATTTTTAATAATTAAACATAATATATGGTTTTGAACTGAAAGAACCAAATTCGGGTTTCCAAACATTTGTTACAATCCTATAACTATATTTTTGGTTCAAATATTTTACCCGCTGAATGTGTAATGTAATCTACACACGAATCGAGATCAATCATTTAAAATACGAAAATATTGTAGACAGTATTCGATTATTACGTGATCCTTAAGTTCAAGGTTTTTTGATGTGCACATATTTTTATCACTATATTAATTGGTTGAAAAACAGAACCATCGATAGCAAAAAAAAATTAAAACTATAAATACATGTAATACATGTATAACGTGAAAGACATTAATTTAAAAGCGAATCCATCAGTTTACATGGCATTTAACGATTAGATTTAATTTGATTTTCTAACCATCTGGTCATGACCAGTCATCGTAAATTACCTTTCGACCGACAACGGGGATGAGATTGCTAGGTAAATTTTGGCAGGATTACCTAATAAATTAATGGATTCATCCGACCATATTATGTGAAATATTTTGTTATGATCCGTGATGTGAAAATATTGAAACCATATGCATAATTATTACTATTATTAATTTTTCTATGTCCAAAGTTCTGAAATTCCTGTGCAAAAAATAAAATATTATTGTATAACAATTATGAATATCTGTATAAAAATCAAATTTGCAGATAACAATGATTGTAATACTGGTTTTTCGAAGGAACGATCAGAGAAAATAGTTTTATACAGAGTTTTCAGTACAAAACTTACATTTAATCAAAGCGAAGAAACTTATTTTCTTAGTGATTGATTTGTAAAATAAAACAACTCGTGTAAACTTAATACAATGTATGCAGGCTGTATACATGATTGTACATAATACACGTAGCCCGGTAGTTTTTACAACGGTAAGCACAAACATTATTGTGCTCAGAAAGTGAAAATCTATACGATTGTCGTGAATAAGACCGCGCGCTATATAAAACACACAAATCAAAGTTATATTCCAATGGGTTACTAACGATTATAGTTTTTGCAATAAAACAAACGCACAAGCCCTTTGTTAGACCATTTAATGGCAGACGCTTGTTTTTTATTACCTTACAAAGTCTCTTTTTCAATACGATATTCAGACTGTGCAAGGTACCTACGCGAGCAGGAGACGTTTTAAAATTATTACCGAGCAGATATTATATTATTCACGTGTACGTCGTTATTCTTCGTTTTTATCTGCCGCCGCACCGCAACGTTCTTTGACAACATCGTGATATTATATTATATTATTCAGACTACGATAATGTATGCCAATAACCACGGATAAATAATATTGCAATGTGGCATAACCATATGCGTGAATGCGGTATGGCTTGAGCTGGTTTCACCTTGGCCGAATCTTAGCCTTTTAATTTTACCCATATATTACACGTTATTTTCAGTTAATCGTTTTATAAGATATTTACTAACATTTTTTTTTTTTTTTTTTTTTTTTTAAAGTTATTTGATCTAAAATTAATTTTTAATTTATTATTGATGAATTGTGTTAAATAATGTCATTCGAAATTTCAATCCACGTAAAAATAATATTTACGAGTACTATATACATTTGAAACTAACTAACTTTTAAGATTAATTCACTATTAACAAAGATTCCTTACGATCAGAAACTATAGTTATCAAAAATGTATACAAAGCTGATATTCATTTGAGAATGGCACAAAACCACTAAAATTCACTGAATGATGGAATAATATATCCATAGCTATTTAACTTAATTGAACCTTTTCTAATGTAGCAATTACTTTTACAATAATTTGTGCTAATTCTAAGAGATAATCTACCGCTATGTGAAGATTAAACACTTGATAATTCAAACAGAATATTAAATACAATATTATTTGCCAATAGTAGTAATAATTTATTTCAATGGTAGGGAAGTGAAATCCAATTCCCTATTTACGCACATAACTGTTTTCGTAAATTCAAAAACTTGATTACGACTGACCATCACCATTAACTATAATTGTTTATCGATTTATGTTTATAGCATTTATATTTTGCGGTTTTAAAAAACCCGGGTGTAAAATTATTTACATATAGATGTAGACTGTAAAGTGAAACGTATCTTAACAGACACCTTTAAATAGCGGAATAATATTTAGGTCCCGGCACAACCCCATTGACATAAATGCGTTGATATTTTAAATAGCAGACCCATCTAAACAACAGAAGAGGGTTTGACCGGGTACAGGATAGTTAACTCTAGTTTAACGCCAATGACCAAATCGTATTAAGTACTAGAAAAATAAACAACAGTTATTTCCGATCCTTTCTTATATTCATCAATCATTTAAAGTAACATATTTTTTAAGTCAATAAAACTTAATTCGGCAGAGAAATACATCGATTTTATTCCATTAAATTTTCCTATTAGCCACTCAGTAATGGATTTTTCAAAGAGTTCCAATGGGGGAGTCTATTCTGATGTTTCACTATATTGTGTTGAATATTACGTTGCACAAGCACGATATGAAAATATTGTGATGGCAAACGGTCAAATCAGATCAGTATGAGGGTGTATCAACGGCGGTGTAGAACGATGTCAAGCACCGCAGAAATGCTGAATCCATATCGAACGCTTATTAATAATAACATTGTTTGTATACAATGCATGTGAAATAATAAATAACCAACAAGCATGGTTAGTTTGTGGTGTGTACTGTGTAGACATAGTGTACATCGTGACATGAAATCGAAC